>CM042878.1:1222460-1234960 GCA_023658055.1 Thaleichthys pacificus | reverse complement strand
AAAATGGTCTCCTCTCTCTCTCTCTCTCTCTCTCCTCTCTCTCTCTCTCTCTCTCTCTCTCTCTCTCCTCTCTCTCTCTCTCTCTCCCTCCCTCCCTCTCTCTCTCTCTTTCTCTCCCTCTCCTTCCCTCCCTCTCTCTCCCTCCCTCCCTCCCTCTCTCTCTCTCTCTCTCTCAGTCCAACACGTCGTTTAACCGGGACGTGGTGAAGGCCGGTACAGGTAGGCGTTTCCTGGGAGGTCTCCTTGACGACACGTCGTACTGCTACACCCTGGAGGTGTCCTTCTACAGCTACATGACCGCCAGCAGCACCACCCCCGTACCCTACACCGAGGAATCATGTATCCTTTAATACTCCTGCCTCCAACTGCCTCTCTCTACCTCCCCCTGCCTCTACCTGACACCTCCTGCCTCTGTCTGCCTCCTTCTTTCTCATACTCCCCTCCTCCCCACTCTCCTCTCCTCCCCTCTCCTCCCCACTCTCCTCCCCTCTCCTCTCCTCCCCTCCTCCCCTCTCCTCCCCTCTCCTCCCCTCCTCCCCTCTCCTCCCCTCTCCTCTCCTCCCCTCCTCCCCTCTCCTCCCCTCCTCCCCCTCTCCTCCCCTCCTCCCCTCTCCTCCCGTCCTCCCCTCTCCTCTCCTCCCCACCCCACCCCTCCTCCCTCTCCTCCCCTCTCCTCTCCACTCTCCTCCCCTCCTCCACCCCACCCCTCCCCCCCTCCCCTCCTCCTTTCCTCCCCTCTCCTCCCCTCCCTTCCCTCCCCTCCTCCATTCCTCCCCTCTCTGTGTGTGAGTGTGTGAGTGTGTGTGTGTGTGTGCAGGCTGCTTCGCTAGGTGACACGATGGGGAAAAGCCTTTAGAAGTGTGCTGAGACGGTTCAGTATTCCGCGAGTGTGTGCGTTTGTGTGTGCGTTCGTGTGTGCGTTTGTGTGTGCGTTCGTTTGTGTGTGCGTTTGTGTGTGCTAGATTGTTTACAGGAATCTGTGTATGTGGGTTGTATCTTATTATCTGCTGCATTGTACCGCGGGGCCAGGTACAACAACTTACAGACCATCCTGTCTTAAACCCAAACCTCTTCTCCCTGACAGCCTGTGTGAGTGTGTGTGTGTGTGTGTGTGTGTGTGTGTGTGTGTGTGTGTGTGAGTGTGTGTGTGTGTGTGTGTGTGAGTGTGTGAGTGTGTGTGTGTGTGAGTGTGTGTGTGTGTGTGTGTGTTGTGTCTATTCAATAAGTGTGTTCCTGAGGGAGATTCGTCTGGACTACTAAAGCCTTTCACTGGATCAATGCTTCTGGTCCTGAATGGAGAAAATGCAGACTGTGTGTGTGTTTGCCTATGCTGCCCTGGCAACAGTGCATGTCTTCACAGAAACCTGTAATGAGCTGAGATGTTGATAATGTCAGTCTATTGTCGGCTCTCCTCTCTTTCCCTCTCTTCTCTTCTCCTCTCCTGTCCTCTCTTTCCCTCTCTTCTCCTCTCCTCTCCTGTCCTCTCTTCTCTTCTCCTCTCCTGTCCTCTCTTCTCCTCTCCTCTCCTGTCCTCTCTTTCCCTCTCTTCTCTTCTCCTCTCCTGTCCTCTCTTTCCCTCTCTTCTCCTCTCCTCTCCTGTCCTCTCTTTCCCTCTCTTCTCCTCTCCTCTCCTGTCCTCTCTTTCCCTCTCTTCTCCTCTCCTCTCCTGTCCTCTCTTCTCTTCTCCTCTCCTGTCCTCTCTTCTCCTCTCCTCTCCTGTCCTCTCTTCTCTCCATCCACCAGCCAAACAGGTCTCATTCAGACCTATTGATTTGCTAATCATTCCTGGTGTCATTATAGCGGCAGTTAGTGATTGGAGTGTGCATGTTCCTGTGTGTCTGTGCCTGTTCTTGTGTGTGTGCGTGTGTGTGTGTGTGTGGGTGTGTGTGTGTGCGGTAACCAGGCTGGAGTCATGTCTGTTCCAGTGCGTTCTATCAGATAGGTAGTGACAGTCCAGCAAGCCGAGCCCAGAGCCTGGAGCCCAAGGTCCAGACAGAGAGCATACACAGCGTGTGGGTGTGGGTGTGTGTGTGTGGTGTGTGTGGGTGTGTGGGTGTGTGTGTGTGTGTGGGTGTGGGTGTGTGTGGGTGTGTGGGTGTGTGTGGGTGTGTGGGTGTGTGTCTTTTGTTTTCAGAGGATAATGGAACACGAACAGAACACAAATCAGATAATCACTCTGTCACACGCTCACACACACACACACGCTCACACACACACACACACCCACGCTCACACACACACAGAACAGGAGATTCAAGGTTAAAGGGCTTCTCTGTCAACAAGCAGAGAGGTGTTTCTTCAGCTGACCTTCTGCTATGATCACAACAAACTCCTCAGGGAGCAGACACACACACACACACACCTCCAGCTACTGCACTGATCTGATCACACAGATAAAGACGAGAGAAGAGACTGGTAGATGGTAAGATGAGAAAGTAGCAGAAAGAGAGAGAGGAAGGAAGGAAGAGACAGAGATGTGCTGATAAGGAGGAGGAGAGATGAAGGTCTGAGAGAGAGGGAGAGGAGAGAGGGAGGGAGAGGAGAGGAGTGTGTGGCCTTAGTGCCCTCTACTGGTAGAAGTTGGGACTGTTGAGTTTAGACTTGGTGTGTGTGTGTTTGAGAAAGAAGTGCAAGCCCTGCTGAAGGTCAAGCTCTACAGAGGGAGGGGCAGGTATAGGTGGATACAGGCTGGAGGAGGCTAGAAGAAGGGGGGGGGGGGGGGTCAGCGGGGAGGGGGGGAAGGGGGGGTCAGGGGGGAGGGGGGGTCAGGGGAGCGGTGTAGAGCAGAGATTGAGGTCAGACAGGTTGAAGGGAAGGACCATGTTGCTTTTCACGAGCCAGCGCTCTGCTCAATGGAGCGTTCAAATCATCAACGAAGACCTTTCCCCCCCCCCCCCCCCCCCCCCCCTCCGCTCACACTATGAAAACAAATACACGACAAATAAATAATTACCCCACATGCTCACGCACAAACACACACACATACACACACCTTCCTACAACTTCGACAAAATGAAATATTTCACCTTTTAGCAGCACAACCTCTGATCACAGTGGAAGGCTGCAGAGCTGGAGGGGAGGCTTCCCGTGCATTATGGGAAAGGGTTTCCATGACACCGATCTCTCCCTCCCCCCCTCATCTTTGAGAGGCTCATTATAGAAGACCATCGTGCTGTGAATGTTGGCTGTCTGAACAGCTGGATAAACCCACTCTCCTCATCTCTCTCTCCTTGTCTCTCTCTCTCCTTGTCTCTCTCATCTCTCTCTCTCCTCATCTCTCTCTTCATCTCTCTCTCATCTCTCTCTTCTCATCTCTCTCCTCATCTCTCTCTCTCTTCATCTCTCTTTCTCCTCATCTCTCTCTTCTCATCTCTCTCTTCTCATCTCTCTCTTCATCTCTATCTCTCTCCTCAGCACTCCTCAGCACTTCCTGTCTGGAAGCTTCTCCTTGATTGGAAGGGTGCAGAAACCAACCCAGTCAGAGCAGGTTATAAATATCCTCCCCCGTCTCTGATGGAGATGGAAATATCCCATGTTTAACTTCCGGCTCTAAAGTTACAAAGTCATTCGTTAGGTAATACAGTCATGATGTCTTCGATGTCAAGGATGGAGCAGGAACTCTGTCAGGATCATCTGTTTCTGCTGGTTGGTCTATTTTCTCTGTTGAACTTTGTCTTATGATGTGGTGCTGACCTCAGTGGAGAGGAGGGGAGGGGAGGGGAGAGGAGAGGGGGAAGGTTAAGAGATTCTGGGACCTTGTTCAAAAACCAGCTTGATGCTTCTATTCGGAGAGATGGAGAGAGAGAGAGAGAGAGAGAGATGGAGAGAGAGAGATGGAGAGAGTGAGAGAGAGAGAGAGAACTATGACTTTCAACGCTTCTCTTCAAAAACTTTATCATTTACTGAAACTCACAGTGGACATGGCCTGATTGGATGATTATGTCTAGCCTAAGGGCTTTGCGATCATGGGATTGGCTAAGGCCAAGGCAGTGAAAGGCAACCATTGCCCTTTTCTGTGAAGACAGGTAAACAACAACCAAACTGGTTGACACACACAGACACACACACACACAGGATAGTGCAGGCTGACAGCTATGTGCGTGTAGAAGATCCCATCTCTTTGACAACGCTGTGACACACAGACACGCACTAAGCATGAGAGCGTGACACTGTCAGACGAGTCTGAGAAGCTGTGGATGAGAACATGTCAGCTGTCACACTTCCACTGTCCTGACTCCGATGACACGGACAGTGACGAGTATGCAAATGATGTCTGGGGGGGCAAATATACTCATCCTGTCTCTGTTCATCAGAGTTTTAGTACCTCAGTGTGTGTGTGTGTCAGTGTGTGTGTCAGTGTGTGTGTGTGTGTCCTCTCTTGAGAGGCTTTTACTCTGGTAACATTCCTTACAGTGCACACACCAAGTGTAAGCCTAAATCAATATCTTCAAACAAATGAAATCCTAAAAGTCAATACCAATTGTTTTGCTTGACAGCAATGTATGGAGGTTTGAGTGTGAGAGGGTTGGTTCTCTCCTCCCTCCCTCCTCTCAACTCCCCTCCTCTCTCTCCTCTCACCTCATCCCTCCAACCCTCCCACCTCTCACCCGTCCCCTCCTCCCACCTCTCCTCTCTCCCCTTCTCTTCTCAATCCTTCTCTCTTCTTTTCTCCTCTCCTCTTCTGTCATCTCCTGTTCCTCCTCTCTTCTCCTCAGTGAGGTCATCAGACAGGATACGGTCTGTGGGTCAGAGGACACACCCACTAACCCCCGCCCTCTCCAAACCCAGAAACACTTAGACCGGCTCCTTATCACTGCTGTCACTGGCCATTACGACCAAGACTAAGGATGGGAGCCTTATCTGATGGTGGGTGTGTGTCAGGGTGTGTCTGTGTGTGTTTCTCCTCAGTAGAGCTACACTACAGGTCAGTGCCTCCAAACCCACATCCTACGTCGAACGCCGGCCTCTCATTAGCCAGAATGCCAGACCTCGGCTGACAAACTTCCAGAACACTCTGAGCCGCCCCCGAGGGCGTGTCCTGGAGGGCGTGTCCTGGAGGGCGTGTCCTGGAGGGCGTGTCCTGGAGGGCGTGTCCTGGAGGGCGTGTCCTGGAGGGCGTGTCCTGGAGGGCGTAGTGGCCCTGTTGTGTTGCCTCCGTGTTGACTACTGTTTTCATTAGCATGGCTAATTAGCTAGCGCTGACAGGAGCTGACGGGGCCGTATCGATGTCTCGTCCTCCTCGTCCTCGTCCTCCTCCTCGTCCTCGCTGTCCCGTCTCCACGTCTCCCTGTCAGGCGTCAGGCGTGAAGCTGGAAACAGATACGTTGTAAACAAAAGGATAAACAAATCACCGGGTCTGTCGTCCCCGTCCCCCCCCCCGTCCCCCCCCCGCTCCATCCTGCTGCTCCGCGGGACATCTCTTCTGTCAGTCTCTCATTGGGACACGTCCTTCAGACGACGCTGAAGACATGTATTGGTCGAAAACGACCGGAGTGTGTGTTTTGTTAAACCTCTCGCACACACGAGTGCTTACACACACACACACACACACTCCTGTGTGTCCGCTGGACTACACTGGGGTGTTGGTGTATAGTGTTTTGGTTTCCTCACGTGTGTCTAGCTGCAGGTAAAGCATCCATGTACGGCACATTCATGCATCTTAGACTCCACAAAAGAGGTGTTGGGGGTTAGGGGTCACCGGCGTCATGGCAACATCTCACTTCTCCACGTCTCACTCTTTAGGCCCCCCTCCCCCCCGGCCAGCAGGGGGGCGGAGCTGATGCGCCAGCTCTGCCCACTCACCGTTTCCTGGCACACGCATCACTTCCTGATGCACGCGGCCCGTTCCAGCCACTCTGGTTGCCGTTGGCGACGAGCCAGAACAGCCGATTTGGGAGTTGGAGCGCTCCAATGTGCAGCTGTTCTGCAGATGAAGTCTTCTCCTCTCCAGTCCTGCTCACACACACACACACACTCACACACTCACACACACACTCCCGCCCGCACGCCAGTCCCTCTCCAAACTTCCCGTAATAGATGTGAGCTGTGACATCACAAGCTGGGAGGCCATCTGTACGCGGCAGGGTCCGAGCCTATTCCTGTCTCCGCTCTGAGCGCGCTCAGATCCCCGGCCCTCTTCTGGCGCTGATGCGGGAGGGGAACTCCAAACTTCCCCGAGGTCAGAGGGAAGATGTGAAGGGTAGAGCAGAGGGGGAGGGAGGGAGTCTGTGTTTTGGGAGGGGTGGTGTGACAACACCTCCACACAGACCATAAATAGCGCTCCACTTGTCTCCGTGACGATGGTGGAATCGTGTAGAGGGCTGCAGGGTCAGCTGACCTGCAGAGCACGTCTCTGTCTGAAGAACATTCTGCTTGCAGCAGGCAGGCAGGCAGGTAGGTAGGCAGACAGACAGACAGACAGACAGACAGACAGACAGACAGACAGGCAGACAGGCAGGCAGGCAGGCAGGCAGGTAGGTAGGCAGACAGACAGGCAAGCAGGCAGACAGGCAAGCAGGCAGACAGATAGGCAGACAGGCAAGCAGGCAGACAGATAGGCAGGGTGTGATCAGATGGGCTGCAGCCATGTGGAGGTTTGCTATCAGCCACATGCCTGCTGGGTGATGAATGGTGAATCCAAACACTAACACATGGGTGCCATGGTGACGAACTAGCAACCCAGGGGTGTACACAGATGTACCCTCATCGCACACACTATGTCAGCTGGGGGGGGGGGGGAGGGGGGATGGGGGGGGGGGGGTGGGTAAGATGAGTTCAAGAAACCCTACAAGCCAAAATCTTGTTACTGCATGTGTGTGTGTGCGCGTGTGTGGACATGAAACAAAGGTGAGTTGGTCCACACTGGACCAGGATGGATGATGTTTCTAAGTGAACAGCGTTAGATAATAGGATTTCACCTGCAGGCTCAACGATTTATGGGCTCGGAGGTAGTTCTCTGACCGTTGTGAGAGATTGGAAAGAGGAAAATAAAAAATGACTGGATCACTGTCTTGGCTTTCGGTTTCACGGGGGTTTGTTTCCATCACCGCCACAGGACCGGGCTGTAGGATCGACTCGGAGATGACGGGAGGGGTGAAAGATGATCTCTCTGTGGAGTTGGATGACTGGGGTGTGTCTTCCTGGGGACGAACACCGGGGTACAGCAGAGCCCTGCTGGACCGGGGTGGGTCAGGCCCATCCTTGAAGCTGGGTGGATGGATGGATCCTTGAAATAGACAGATGATGGGTGGATGGATGGATGGATCCTTGAAATAGACAGATGATGGGTGGATGGATATGGGTGGATGGACAACTGTTTGGATGGTTTGTTGTTGGCAAGAAGAGAGAAATGGGATCGGTGGAATGATGGATCGATGAATATCTAGAAGGATTTATATGGATGGTACCTGTCGTAGTTTGTTCTAATCTTCTGATGCCGTTTGTCTTGTAGAGAACCCCGTAGATGGGGCCCCTTTGCCCACCACATCAACAGCAACCTGGAACTACTGTTCCTGTTTGGAACATTCAGACTTGATCTCAATCATCTAGTTATGGCTTCGTGTTTTGGGCTTTAGAATGGCAACACGCCGCCATGGCAACAGCACTGAGAGGCCACTGCGGTTTTATGATCGAGAATCTGTAGCGTGTGTGTGTGTGTGTGTGTGTGTGTGTGTGCGCATGTTAGAGCGTGTTTGTTTAAGCTGTGGTCTGATGAATTTAAATAAAGCTTTAGCAGTAAGTAATTGCCACAATGTGATGCCTTCCACCTCCACGGTTTGACTGACTGGACTGAAATGCAGTTGATTTAGCTTCACTCAGTGCAGAGCACTGTTGGGTTAGGGTTAGAGCACTGTTGGGTTAGGGTTAGAGCACTGTTGGGTTAGGGTTAGAGCACTGTTGGGTTAGGGTTAGAGCACTGTTGGGTTAGGGTTAGAGCACTGTTGTACCCCCAGGAATTTAGTCTGCATATTTCTCTATCCAGCTATTGCTTAGTTATTTACTGCAAATGGCTTTTGTCGGCGCTACTAGACGCTGGTATTTCTTTCTTTCCTTGATGACCAGGATAGAGGAGGATTCAGCTGTGTGGTGAGTTTGTGTTGTTGTCTTGTGATTACAGCTTCTGTGGTCTGACAGCCAGTGCATGTATGAGCACCATATAGAGAGAGAAGGACCTGCAGGGCTGCAGGTAACACACCCTGAGAGAGGGACCCTGCAGGGCTGCAGCAGCACACCCTGTGGGAGGGACCCTGCAGGGCTGCAGCAGCACACCCTGAGAGAGGGACCCTGCAGGGCTGCAGTCAGCACACCCTGAGAGAGGGACCCTGCAGGGCTGCAGTCAGCACACCCTGTGGAGAGGGACCCTGCAGGGCTGCAGTAACACAGCAACAGTAACTGCAGTAACACACCCTGAGAGCGACCCTCCTTGACAGGCCTCGTCTCAGACATGAGGCTGGGTAGGAACGTGGCTCGCACCTTCCTGGACTACTACAAACTCAACAACGTCATCAAAGACCACGTCCCCATCACACATACACAGGTACCTACCACACACACACACACACACATACACAGGTACCTACCACACACACACATACACAGGTACCTACCACAACACACACATACACAGGTACCTACCACACACATACACAGGTACCTACCACACACACACACACACATACACAGGTACCTACCACACACACACACACACATACACAGGTACCTACCACACACACACACATACACAGGTACCTACCACACACACACACACACATACACAGGTACCTACCACACACACACACACACATACACAGGTACCTACCACACACACACACAAACATATACAGTATATATAGTGTACAAAGTTCCAACTACATACAGATACTAGACCTCTGTCTTAAATGCCTGTCTGTCTATCTGTCTATCGAACATGCCTGTCTGTCTATCTAACATGCCTGTCTGTCTATCTATCTAACATGCCTGTCTGTCTGTCTAACATACCTGTCTATCTAACATGCCTGTCTGTCTATCTAACATACCTGTCTATCTAACATGCCTGTCTGTCTATCTAACATGCCTGTCTGTCTATCTAACATGCCTGTCTGTCTATCTAACATGCCTGTCTGTCTGTCCTCAGCTCAGAAGCTTCGCCCCCAGCCCACGGTCGGCAAGGCAACGGGAGGAACCAAGGGATGGAGAG
The DNA here is from genome assembly GCA_023658055.1 of Thaleichthys pacificus. NCBI lineage: Eukaryota > Metazoa > Chordata > Actinopteri > Osmeriformes > Osmeridae > Thaleichthys > Thaleichthys pacificus. The sequence goes on along the minus strand of CM042878.1, from coordinate 1,225,764 downwards.
AGGAGAAAGTGAGAAGGAGAGGAAGAATCAAGGAGTTAAAGGAGACTTCTAGACCTGCCGAACAGCACCTGCTGCCTGGCAGACAGCTGCTATGAGCCTGCTGTGTCTGTCTTAAGACTCCTATCATCTCCTCTACTCACCTTAAGACCCCTGACATGGTCCCTTTCACGCACCTACACACACGCACACACTCCCATGAGGTTGGGGATTAGGAGGGTCAGGAAGAGAGGACGGGATTGGTAGGAAACAAGGGTGTGTGTTTGAGGTTCATGCTGATAGGACAAGGACTCCATTTATGCACTCTTTAACACGCGCGGCCGTTATCAGCAGAGCAGCGTGCAGCTTCACTCTCACAGACTGAGCACGTTCAGATAGCGTCCCAAAAGACTGGAAGGATGGACTTTACGCCTGACTCGAATTAAATGTTTGAAGTAGATCGAGTGTGACACATCTACAAACTCCATGAGGCCTTTAAATGAAAAGCTCATTTAAATTAGATTTCACCACATGCTTCCACATTTCCGAATGTGCGTGGAAGATTATTTTTGCTTCGTGAATGCATTTTCCTTTCAGTTTTTGAGTAGTGCACTGTAGTGTTTATTTTGCCTTGGTCATATGCCTATGTACTATTTGAGTCACTTAAATCATAAAGGTTTGTGATAATGGTGCTTTGTTAATTTCACTGTCAATGCACCGTTTATGGTGTGGATATGGATGAGCCGTGAATAAAATATGTAACCACATCACCTGCGTGAAGTTGGCATAACCACCGCAAAACATCGACAAAATATCCTCAATGATCCGTTTGTCCTGATTTGTGCTGGTTTGTGCATAGCTTAAGTTTCTTTCTTTTTTAAGTTTGTGTTCCCTCTGAAGGTCACATGACAACTTCCCGGTTTCCTTATTGTTGGTGGCAGCTATGGCAACCAAGTAGCTAGCCTAGCGCGTTAGCAAATGTTTGGAAATGGGTCGGTTGACTCCTCAAAAGAAGAAGCATTTTTCGGTTAAAATGAATAAAAAATCTATGAAATGCACCGTGCGCGTGAGAATACAAGCTGTAAGTACGACGATGTATGTGGACTAAATTAGAGCTAGTTAGCAAATGCGCAGGATGCTTTAGTTTACACAAGTTGGGGTCATGCTGTTAGGCTAGCTAGCTAGCTATCTAAATCAAAGATAAAACTGACAACGTTTTAGATAACCTAATCTACTTTGACTAGCTAACAAAAAGTTTGATTTGTTTATTTACTTAGTTTAAGACAGGGCCTAGAATCTGCCTCAAATTGCCCCGCCCTTACCTCAAGATAACTAAGAAGGAGCCTGGCTACTGTGCAGTATTGCAGCAAGATAAGACTTATCTGAAAGATACTAAGCAGCGCAAGGATTACAATATCTACTAGTAAGCAGATCTAGTCCAAGTAATTTTTCTGTGCTAGCTCGAAATCACGAAAGCCGTTGACTAATCAGAAAGCGTCGGCAGATAACTTGTCCCGGAGTGGTGCTGCCCTGCAGCGAGGACGTCTACCTGAGTGTGTGTGTGATGGGCCAGTACCGGAAAACAGGCTGCCTGCCCCCCGTCTTCCCCCTCCTCTTCCATCACAGCATGGAATTCGTCAAGGTACCGCTCGCCGTTTCACGATCGAGTCTATTCTGTACCCGCGGCTGTGTTCACGAATGATCTATTTGAGCCTTTACGTCTCTGGTTTTATCCTTCGTATTGCCTCCCCCTGTCGCTAGACCTTCTCTGGAGCATTAGATCCCAGTGACATAGCAGACCTACTGGAAGGTGAGGCTGAAAATACAGTATCATATCTCTCTGCACTAAGTCTTCTGTGTTGACTGTCACAGTGCTGATGAAGGCTGTGTGTGTGCGTGTGTGTGTGTGTGCGTGTGTGTGTGTGTGTTGTCCCTGACCAGCTGACATCACAACCTTTGAGCTGATTCAACTCCTCCCCCCAGGTATGTCATTTACATTTTAGTCATTTATCAGACGCTCTTATCCAGAGCGACTTACAGTAAGTACAGGGACATTCCCCCCGAGGCAAGTAGGGTGAAGTGCCTGGCCCAAGGACACAACGTAATTTTCGCACGGCCAGGAATCGAACCGGCAACCTTCTGAGTATTAGCCCGATTCCCTAACCGCTCAGCCATCTGACTCCCCTATGTCATGCATCACTGTGTTAGTGATGTCACTGTGACATCACTGTGACATCACGACCAAAACACACTGACCTGCTGTAAACCGTAATAGATGGCCTGTTTGGTGTATGATGTCTTTTAAAACTGCAAATCCGATTTCCCTCAGGCGGGACAAATAATATAGGAAGTCTAAAGTGTGTGTGTGTGTGTAGAGGGTGAGGTCCTGGCCACTGTAGAAGCAAACACGAGAGAGTTCCTGTACCCAGGACCCAGGCTGACGTGGCGAGCAGGGGCTCCTGAGAGAGAGATTCTGATGAAGAGATCCATCACTTTCCCGGTACGCTTCTCTCCAGCTCTCCCTCCTGCCCCTCTTTCATCCCCCTCTCTTCCACTCTGCCTTTTCCTCCTCCGCCTTATGTCTTGTTTTCCTCTTCCTCCTCTTCCTCCTCGCCTCCTGATGCCATATCTGCCATATCTGCTTCTCATCTCCTAAACCATTTTTCTCTCCCATCTCGTTTTTTTTTTCCCGCCAGAGCACGGTAATTGCAGATTTGTAGATGTGTGTTTTGTAAATGGATCTTCCAGGCCGTGTTCCTATCTGATGCCTCTCGTGCGTGTGCCTCCATCTCCCTGTTAATGTGTGTTTGTTCCCCTCCCTCAGGGAATCTCCCCCAAAGTGGAGTTTACTACCACGTCCGTCATCCAGGAGTCTGATGGGAGAGATATCAAGCTCGCCTCGCCTGTAAGTCCACCATCTCCTTCTCAACGTCTTTAAACCCAGACAGTCTGAAACTTAAGGCGTGCGCTTGACTTGCCCCTCTTTCGGAACAGAGATTGCAGTTTTTGGAACAATTTGGTGGGTTCTGTTGTACCTTGACGGGGCTAAATCAAGCATACTTGGGATACGCAGGATGTGTCAGCGCTGGGTTCCTGGGTGTGGGGAAGGACTGTGTTGTGTTGGCACCCTGGATGCCCTGGGGCCTTGGCAAGCCCAACAGGGAGAGTTGGCTGAGCACTTCAAGTATAACGACCTTGTATGACCTCCCACCAGCCCACAGCCGCAAACACACACTAAGTGAATTGATTTTCTGCCTGCGGACCATGGAGGCAGTGTCTGATCATGTCACTGATAAGCACTCAATGTTTCAGTCAGCCTGGCCCTATC
>CM042878.1:1212460-1217460 GCA_023658055.1 Thaleichthys pacificus | reverse complement strand
GGGACAGTCCGTAATGTCTAAGTCCTGAAGTCTGCTACCAAACTGACCCTCTCTCCCTCTCTCTCTCTCTCTCTCTCTCTCTATCCCTCTCCCTCTCTCTCTCTCTCTCTCCCTCTCTCTCTCTCTCCCTCTCTCTCTCTCTCTCTCTCTCTCTCTCTCTCTCTCTCTCTCTCTCTCTCTCTCTCTCTCCCTCTCTCTCTCTCTAGACTCCTCCCTCTTGGGCTCCTATAGGCCAAAGTCTGGAAGGAAGTCCTCCAAACAGGAAGTTTCCAAAACACCCTTGAGAGGAGCCCCGCCTCCGCCAGCCCTGTCCACCCCTGGCTCCGCCCCCGGGAGACCCCAGGCCCTCAGTGGCTCCTCCCTCAGAGAGAGGTGAGGCGGTGGGATCAGACTGGTCTCTGTCTTCCTTCCTTCCTAGTTCTCCTGGTTAATCTGTCTCCGATCCAGTCGTGTTAGATCTCGTTACCAGTCAGGAGAAACACTCTCAGTATCCCTCTATCCATGTTACAACCTCTAGTTAGAGGACAGGGCTTCAATACACAGTCTCCAGGGTCAGGTTCAGGTGTTCTCAAACTATCATTTGAAGGTATATGAAACACATTGTCATTGGCCGGATTCTAGCCAACTTCCTTTCAGGTGAACTTAAAAAAAACAAAAACAACAAGCTTTTCTCTTTTTCATAGAATCTTCTGGAGAATCTCCCAGCTGGGAGCCGTGTCTGAACCATCTATGTTTGCACAAAAGATGTAGAAAGGATTGCAGCTGTAAACCTGCCGCTCCCATGTGAATTGCCAATTATGTGGTATTGACAAATCCCACTGCTGGTCCCGAGGCCAAATACAACAGAACTATCGGTGCCCACGGTGAACGTCGGTTCTGATCTTTGTTTTAATCATGCAGCTCGCCATCCAGGAGCAACACATTTTCTCCCTTGCTCTCCCTCTCTCTCTCCCTCTCTCTCTCCCTCTCCTGCTCTCCCTCTCCTCTCAGATGACAGCGCACGATGCTCAGTCATGTTCGGTCTTTACTTAAAAAGCAAGAGGAGACCAGGATCCCTGAAAAAGAGAGAGAGAGGGGAGAGAGAGAAAGAGAAAGGGGAGAGAGAGAAAGAGAGAGGGGAGAGAGAGCCATCGATTGAGCTTCAGCGAGAGCCGATGTGTTTGACCCGGCGATGGTTGCCAGCCAGCTTTTAATACATTGCAAGACCTCGCCATCGATCAGAGCAGCCTCCCCCCCTCCTCTGGCATCTGTTTGTTTATTTGTGTTCCCCCAGCCCAGCCACACTCCACCCACACACCCTCCGCCCTTCCCAACCTCTGTCTCTGTTCATAAGTAAACATTAAAATCGATAGACAATTTTAAGCGCCAAAGTAAATGGAAGGAAATGAATGATGCCCGTCCGCCCGGATTGAAAACAGACAGAAGAGTGGAAGCAGGAGATTAGTGGGGGGGGGTCGTGGGGGGGGGGGGGGGTACATTCCCTCAGAGGGAGCAAGGAGCACGTATAGAGGAGAAGGAGATGAAGGGTTTATGACTGAAGAGGCAGATACCCCCCAACGCCAGCTCTACCCTTCACCCCTCATGGGGAGGGGGGGGGAGGAGGGAGGGGGGGAGGGGCAGGGGGGGGGGAGGGAGGAGGAGGGGGAGGGGGGGGGAGGAGGAGGGGGGGGGGGGAGTAAGGGGGGGGCAGGGGAGGGTGGAGTAAGGGGGACAGGGGGGGGGGGGAGTAAGGGGGAGGGACAGGGGGGTACCGTGTCCTTGCTGAGTGTTACCAGCAGCGTTGGTCTGATTGTAGATGGAGAACATGCTCAGCCATGCTTGACCATCCGTCCCTGTTCCTCCCTGAGGGACAGCGGCCTGGACACCAGTCACTTGGTCTGCCAGAGTATTTAATAACCCACCATTTTATTGTATAAGTGTACTCTGGAAAATTGTTTTATGGTGAGAAAAGAACATTTATGTTGGTTGGTTTAATGGATTGTTTTCTCAATGCAGGGTTTTTCATTTGTAAGGGGGACAAATTATAGAGAGCAGGGAAATTCTAAACAATTTAAACTGAATTACCTTGAACGTTCACCTAAGTGTTATATAGTATGTGTGTCCTGTGTTCTGCTATTGACTGTATCAGTCTCCCTGCCCTCCACCCAGAATCTTCCAGAATCCTCTCCCCTTAGCACACAGCACAGACTAGTGGACAAACTAGGTACTGCCCTCCACAATCCCTCAGGAATCTTGGAATATTTTCCCAAATGTTGTGTTTGATGCTAATACTCACCTTTATAGATAATCAGGGGGTATTTAACTGTGGTATAGTCCATAATTGATATAAAGTATAGTAACTTGTGAATAAGAATGTTACTTCTCCACAGATTGTTGCCTGATTGTCTCTTGGTGTGTGTCGTGGTTTCGCCAGGTTCCAGAACAGTCCGTCCAGCCCCTGGGAGGAGATCCACAGACGAGTCCAGAACATTCTGCGGACGCACCAGTCACACAGGAAGCTCAGCTTTGTAAGTCTCCCGCAGTGCACGTCTCTCCTGTTCTCTCCTCAGCTGCAACGTCTCCTCCGACCCGCAGTTCATGTGTGTGTGCGTGTGTGTGTGGTGTGTGTGTGTGTGTGTCAGGATGAGGAGGAGGAGGACACACACAGCTCCACAGCTCCCCCAGGAGAGATGTCGGGGCCCCTGGATGATGGACCCTCCTGGAGGGGCCAGGTGACCCACTGCAGGGGCACACCACCCAGAGCCGTGTTTGAGCAGAGCCTGGGAAACATCTACCACCACATGTACCAGCAGGCCTCCAGCTCCACATGAGGCAGGGAGGGAGGGAGGCAGGAAGGGAGGCAGGGAGGGAGAGAGGGAGGGAGGGGCTGGTGGGGCTGGTTGGAGGTCAGAGGTGAAGGTGGATGAGATGAGAGGTGTGTGTGTGCGCGCGTGCGTGTGTGAGAGAGAGAGATGATTGGGGGATGTATTTACGGTGCACCTGGGATGGACAGAAACACGCTCCCTACTGAAGGACTACTGACCAGCCTGGCCTTGTAATGAAGGAGCCAGGAGTGACAAGGTTATTTGTATTGCTGGATGTCAATGAATGGGGGGGGAAAGGCATTCAAGAGACGTAAGCATTAAGACTTAACTATTAGTGTTAATTGACCATGTATTATTGATAGTTCACTAATCAGTCTTAACATTTGTATTTTTGTACCAGTGATTATTTTTCTCTCTCGATCATTAAAAAACAATTCTACCAGATTCTACTTTTTTTTTTTTTTTTTTACAATATACAGTTTTTCTCAATTGCTAAAACACTAAAACCAATTGGCTGAACAAAGTTCTCAGTTGCCTGAACTCATGTAGCTAATTGTGCCTGTCTGTTGTCAATACCTTAAACCATTTCACATGGTAAAACACAATTTGCAGATCTCACTTAGACTGTTCAGCAAAACTCTAAACACATTCTCATTTTTAAAACACATTCTGCACTCTAATGCACATGTCATACATACTGGTAAACACAAATGGCAAAAATCAAATACAAATAGAGAAAACATGTCATTGACTAAACACAACCACTCAAAATTGATTTCACTTGTTGTTGGAATGCTGCTTCAGCATTCCAAGTATTGTTCTTTGAATCTTTATTCAAGCATCTTCTTCTTCTTCTTCTATTTCTTCCGCGACACCTTTCAGCGCCTTCAAATCTTCAGCTATTAAAACCGTTCAGCTATCAAAAAATTCAGCAGTTTCAGGCTATGACTGCTATATCTTTTCAGCTTTGTACCTCTTATGCTTGAATTAATATAAATCAATATTCATAATATTTTTAACATGGTTTTCCAATGGAGTTTTTTTTCAAATCCTCTCAATCCTCTTAAACGTCTTCAACTTTCAAATCCTTCTTCTTCCTCAATCCTTCAGCTACAGCCACCATTTAAACTTTAAAATGTTGACAAAACCCTAAACTATTTTTTAAAAATTCAGCTTTTTGATATCTATTCAACTTTTTTCAATATCACTGATTATGTTTCATGACTTTTTCAAACCGTTTCTGAGATTTACATGGGTGTGTACGTGAAAGCCTAGAGTGCAGACTGAAACGCTTAGAGTGGAGGGGAGCTTCGGATGTCGTTGAAACGATATTTCTAGTTTGCAAGCAATGCCACAATTTTCGCTCTTCATGCTTCGTTTTTGGATCAATATATAGCTAATTTTGTGCTGGTCGTAGACAGTTGTCTGTTGAATCCAACAGACGTACACTTTTGTTCAGAGCCCCACGAAAGCGAGACAAAGTCCAACTCGCCTGTGTGGCATGTGTGTTTTGGGGGAAATGTGTTTCTGTGCATGAACAGTAAGGCTAAATGCTGGTTAATTAAACAGATGTTTATTGGACAGATGCAAGTAGAAATGGACAACAAGCTCTTTACAAAATAATCTTCAGATAACCGAAACCAGTTACTTGTATTTGGTCATAACATTTTCTAAAATGTTGTCTACATCACCATACCATCACTTTAAAACAGCAGTACATTTGTCTTAGTACATAGTTGTATTTCATATTAGTCATATTTGTATTTCCATTTTCACAATTGATATATATATAAAAAGTTTGTGTTTATGTACACCTGAACCTAATCTAAACATCACAGGGTTTCTCCTGTGTGTGTGTGTGTGTGTAGTTTTCCAGTCACACTCCTGTCTTGTACATATACAAAGAAAAAGGTACAAACTCTGGATAATATCTTAATATTTATTACACCACACTGTTTATAGGATAATTTATTTTTATTTTTCAAAAATCTGTTCCTCTTTCTGCCAGCCCCGACAGCAGCCTTCTCTGTCATGATCTGTTGATACTTCTTCTTGTTAGTGCTAGAAGGCAAAGGAGACAAAACCATCAACACGGAGCATTTCACATCCGTGAAACATTAAACAAGTAAATGACCGATTGAAAATGAAAGAATCTTTGAATGCTTTGTGTATAAAGGTGAACTTCAGATGGTGGAA
>CM042878.1:1048078-1212360 GCA_023658055.1 Thaleichthys pacificus | reverse complement strand
TCTTTACAAAATAATCTTCAGATAACCGAAACCAGTTACTTGTATTTGGTCATAACATTTTCTAAAATGTTGTCTACATCACCATACCATCACTTTAAAACAGCAGTACATTTGTCTTAGTACATAGTTGTATTTCATATTAGTCATATTTGTATTTCCATTTTCACAATTGATATATATATAAAAAGTTTGTGTTTATGTACACCTGAACCTAATCTAAACATCACAGGGTTTCTCCTGTGTGTGTGTGTGTGTGTAGTTTTCCAGTCACACTCCTGTCTTGTACATATACAAAGAAAAAGGTACAAACTCTGGATAATATCTTAATATTTATTACACCACACTGTTTATAGGATAATTTATTTTTATTTTTCAAAAATCTGTTCCTCTTTCTGCCAGCCCCGACAGCAGCCTTCTCTGTCATGATCTGTTGATACTTCTTCTTGTTAGTGCTAGAAGGCAAAGGAGACAAAACCATCAACACGGAGCATTTCACATCCGTGAAACATTAAACAAGTAAATGACCGATTGAAAATGAAAGAATCTTTGAATGCTTTGTGTATAAAGGTGAACTTCAGATGGTGGAAGCCCCTGATATCACTAGGAGAGGGGCAAAAATTGCCCCCAAAACAAACGTTTTGTAAAAAAATTTATCGATACAGTATTTGCTTCAAAAACAACTTAAATTCGATGTTTGCTCCGGAGGCAGAAGCGCTCATTGCCACAGGCAGCAGCACTCGCTGCTCGCTTTGTGACGCATTTGACGTCAAACGCGTCACAAAGCAAGGGACTCAGCAGAGGAGAGCTCAGGCAGATAAACCAAGTGCACTAGCTGGGCGTAAAAAAGTTGGTCTTAACTCCTACGTCGGTCATACGTCCGACTTTGTGATTTGAATTTACACCAAGTGCACCAAGCTTGACAGACCACGGTCGTAGCTACGCCTGGTTTTAAGATGCACGTCCTTGTTGAAAATGCGAAAGCGTCGATCGTTGCCAATCAAAAAAAAAAAAGTAAAAAGAATCTAAGAAAACACTTTGAATCTGTAGACTACTGCTTAATAATCTTATTTTTGCCATTTGGTGACAATTGCTCATATACTGTTAGCCTAAATTAGGTGGGAGTCAGGTGGCTGAGCGGTGAGGGAGTCGGGCTAGTAATCTGAAGGTCGCCAGTTCGATTCCCCGGCCGTGCCAAAAATGACGTTGTGTCCTTGGGCAAGGCACTTCACCCTACTTGCCTCGGGGGGAATGTCCCTGTACTTACTGTAAGTCGCTCTGGATAAGAGCGTCTGCTAAATGACTAAATGTAAAAATGACTAAATGTAAATAAGCATATTTATTATCTTGAACAAAGGTTAAATATTATTTCACAATTTTCAAAAAGTGCCCCCAATTTTTTTTAAATGCCCCTGGATTTCAGTCAGTGGGGGCAAAAATTGCCCCCCAAAAAATATATAAATTTCCTACCCTGGTTGCAGAGATGGGAAGTAACAAAGTACAAATACTTTGTTACTGTACTTAAGTAGATTCTGTATTTGGTGGCAGAAGTTTTTGTCGAAACAGTTCGAAATTGTCAGTGTCAACAATGCGCAGCATGTCTATAGTGTGTTTGTATTCATGTATTCATATGTGCTCCTTGTTGTTCTTATAGCTTCACAGAGAAGAAGAAAAGCACACCAACATCCCTGATCGGTTGAAAAACATTTTTTTATTTTACGACCAACATTAGCTGTACTTCTACTTGAGTGAAGGATGTGTGTACTTTTGCCATCTCTGGTCATTACACAGGGATTACACTGTTATTACGCTGTTATTACGCTGTTATTACGCTGTTATTACACTGTTATTACACTGTTATTACGCTGTTATTACGCTGTTATTACGCTGTTATTACGCTGTTATTACACTGTTATTACGCTGTTATTACACTGTTATTACGCTGTTATTACGCTGTTATTACACTGTTGTTCCACTGTCATTACACTGTTGCAGACAGCGTCGGAAATACACAAGGGCAAAGGGCAAAAATGCCCCTAAGAAATATCATTTTGCCCCTGATATCACTAGGAGAGGGGCAAAAATTGCCCCCAAAACAAACGTTTTGTAATTTTTTTTATCGATACAGTATTTGCTTCAAAAACAACTTAAATTCGATGTTTGCTCCGGAGGCAGAAGCGCTCATTGCCACAGGCAGCAGCACTCGCTGCTCGCTTTGTGACGCATTTGACGTCAAACGCGTCACAAAGCAAGGGACTCAGCAGAGGAGAGCTCAGGCAGATAAACCAAGTGCACTAGCTGGGCGTAAAAAAGTTGGTCTTAACTCCTACGTCGGTCATACGTCCGACTTTGTGATTTGAATTTACACCAAGTGCACCAAGCTTGACAGACCACGGTCGTAGCTACGCCTGGTTTTAAGATGCACGTCCTTGTTGAAAATGCGAAAGCGTCGATCGTTGCCAATCAAAAAAAAAAAAGTAAAAAGAATCTAAGAAAACACTTTGAATCTGTAGACTACTGCTTAATAATCTTATTTTTGCCATTTGGTGACAATTGCTCATATACTGTTAGCCTAAATAAGCATATTTATTATCTTGAACAAAGGTTAAATGTTATTTCACAATTTTCAAAAAGTGCCCCCAATTTTTTTTAAATGCCCCTGGATTTCAGTCAGTGGGGGCAAAAATTGCCCCCCAAAAAATATATAAATTTCCTACCCTGGTTGCAGAGATGGGAAGTAACAAAGTACAAATACTTTGTTACTGTACTTAAGTAGATTCTGTATTTGGTGGCAGAAGTTTTTGTCGAAACAGTTCGAAATTGTCAGTGTCAACAATGCGCAGCATGTCTATAGTGTGTTTGTATTCATGTATTCATATGTGCTCCTTGTTGTTCTTATAGCTTCACAGAGAAGAAGAAAAGCACACCAACATCCCTGATCGGTTGAAAAACATTTTGTTATTTTACGACCAACATTAGCTGTACTTCTACTTGAGTGAAGGATGTGTGTACTTTTGCCATCTCTGGTCATTACACATGTTATTACGCTGTTATTACGCTGTTATTACGCTGTTATTACGCTGTTATTACGCTGTTATTACACTGTTATTACACTGTTATTACGCTGTTATTACGCTGTTATTACGCTGTTATTACGCTGTTATTACACTGTTGTTCCACTGTCATTACACTGTTGCAGACAGCGTCGGAAATACACGAGGGCCAAAGGGCAAAAATGCCCCTAAGAAATATCATTTTGCCCCTGATATCACTAGGAGAGGGGCAAAAATTGCCCCCAAAACAAACGTTTTGTAATTTTTTTATCGATACAGTATTTGCTTCAAAAACAACTTAAATTCGATGTTTGCTCCGGAGGCAGAAGCGCTCATTGCCACAGGCAGCAGCACTCGCTGCTCGCTTTGTGACGCATTTGACGTCAAACGCGTCACAAAGCAAGGGACTCAGCAGAGGAGAGCTCAGGCAGATAAACCAAGTGCACTAGCTGGGCGTAAAAAAGTTGGTCTTAACTCCTACGTCGGTCATACGTCCGACTTTGTGATTTGAATTTACACCAAGTGCACCAAGCTTGACAGACCACGGTCGTAGCTACGCCTGGTTTTAAGATGCACGTCCTTGTTGAAAATGCGAAAGCGTCGATCGTTGCCAATCAAAAAAAAAAAAGTAAAAAGAATCTAAGAAAACACTTTGAATCTGTAGACTACTGCTTAATAATCTTATTTTTGCCATTTGGTGACAATTGCTCATATACTGTTAGCCTAAATAAGCATATTTATTATCTTGAACAAAGGTTAAATGTTATTTCACAATTTTCAAAAAGTGCCCCCAATTTTTTTTAAATGCCCCTGGATTTCAGTCAGTGGGGGCAAAAATTGCCCCCCAAAAAATATATAAATTTCCTACCCTGGTTGCAGAGATGGGAAGTAACAAAGTACAAATACTTTGTTACTGTACTTAAGTAGATTCTGTATTTGGTGGCAGAAGTTTTTGTCGAAACAGTTCGAAATTGTCAGTGTCAACAATGCGCAGCATGTCTATAGTGTGTTTGTATTCATGTATTCATATGTGCTCCTTGTTGTTCTTATAGCTTCACAGAGAAGAAGAAAAGCACACCAACATCCCTGATCGGTTGAAAAACTTTTTTTTATTTTACGACCAACATTAGCTGTACTTCTACTTGAGTGAAGGATGTGTGTACTTTTGCCATCTCTGGTCATTACACAGGGATTACACTGTTATTACGCTGTTATTACGCTGTTATTACGCTGTTATTACGCTGTTATTACACTGTTATTACGCTGTTATTACGCTGTTATTACGCTGTTATTACACTGTTGTTCCACTGTCATTACACTGTTGCAGACAATATCACTGATTATGTTTCATGACTTTTTCAAACCGTTTCTGAGATTTACATGGGTGTGTACGTGAAAGCCTAGAGTGCAGACTGAAACGCTTAGAGTGGAGGGGAGCTTCGGATGTCGTTGAAACGATATTTCTAGTTTGCAAGCATTGCCACAATTTTCGCTCTTCATGCTTCGTTTTTGGATCAATATATAGCTAATTTTGTGCTGGTCGTAGACAGTTGTCTGTTGAATCCAACAGACGTACACTTTTGTTCAGAGCCCCACGAAAGCGAGACAAAGTCCAACTCTCGCCCCATAGAGACCAATGCAAATCTGGTGACAAAATCGTCAGAGAAAGCAAAAAGAACAAGATTTTGAAACTGCCGGTAGAGTCGTATTTCTGACCGCACAGAAATATAAAGGACATCTCTGGTTTCGGCAGAGTCTTGGGTCTCGGAAAATATACTTATTTTTTGGATTGGAAGTATAGTTTTGCGTCTAGGTTAACTTGTTTGAGGTGTGGATTCTAGCGAAATTTCTGTTATTCTTTGCCCTCAGCGCGTTAGCATTCATAGCTGCACCATCACCGTGGCAACCACACAAACAAGCGCCACTCAGTCTATTACACAGGTGATTGTTATTAGCTGATTAGTGGAGACACAGGACAAGCTATTCAGTCAACTCGTCTCATTAAAAGACTAAGAGCACCACAACACAACTACTACCACTACTGATACTGCTATATTGTATGCCACTACTACAACTACTAATTCTGCAGATGCTGCTAATATCTCTTTTACTAACTACTTCGCTAATGGAACTGTTTTGTTCTACTACGACACTGAGTGCGTTCACTTGACCATGAGAAACCCGAATTTCGATTTATGCCAATAATACAATTACTCCGTTTACATGTGTAATTAGTTATGCGATTACTCAATAAACGCGTCTACATGATTCTTTTTATTAATCGTTGTATGCTCCACGGACAAAACTTGCACCATCATCCTTCTGCAACAAAGCGTCGCCGTGCCTTCCTGTATCGGCCCTACTGCTGTATGTTTCATTCAATCAACACTTTGAATCCTTCTAAGAAAGCCGAGTAAACGCACTCAATGCACACATCTGCTACTGCTATTACTATCCCAACTATAATTTCAGCTGTTAAGACTATAATATTATTTTTATGACGAGCTAGCCTAGGCTTCTTCTTCTGTTTAACAGTTCAGCTTTCAGCTTCTCCCGCATTGTATTTCAGCTCTTAGCGTTGTTAGATGATGCAGTTCAGTTTCCACACTGCCTCTTTTGTTTGACTCACACATTTTTGAAATTCATTTCAGCTTGCGGGTATTTTCTCATTTCTGTATTTTCTGCAATTTAAGAAAAATAATTTAATCTTTCAGCATTCCAACGCATTTTCAGCAGGAAATGCCTTTCTAGTTTCAAATGATGTGACACAACCAATATAAACCAGTTCAGAGAGCAAACAGGTTGTTGAAGGTGGGAAAATATTGCTTGTGATGTCAACAAAGTGCTCTGGCCTGACCCAGCCCAAAGACTAGAAGAAGAACATTGATCACATGTTTACTTCTTTGATTTTTGTCCCTTTTAGTATTGTATACTGTAGTACGGTGCATTGTAGGCTGTATACTGTACAATGAACAAATTGTATGGCCCCCCATTGTGCTTTCCATTTGTTACAGTAACAGTACTGACTGCTCAATATATTTTGACTGGTTGCAGGTTCATATCAACAAAGAACAAGAGTGAGTTGTGAGTAGTGAGATGCAGGGTACAGTACTGTATAGGGGTACAAGGAGGAGAAAGAACAAAAAAATTGCAAAGAGCAAAGCAGAGTAGTAATTTCTGATCAATTTTGAGCTACTATGATAAAACATTTTTTTGTTCATCAAAAGACAATGACGGATAAATATGAAATTTGTTTTGAGATTACGTAAAAATGTGCAGGTAAATCTGTTTTGAGGCGAAAGTTTCATTTTGCAAGAGGATTCAGAGGTTTTGTAAATAGTGCTTGAAGATGAGGTTTTGTGTTTACAGTTTTGAGAAAGTGGGTGACTGTTTCAAGAAATGTGTTTTAGCAATTGTGAAAAACTGTAATAGAAATGACCATGGGGTTTAGTATGTGTGTTTTGGATGGAAATGACCAAAGGGGTTAGCATGTGTGTTTTGGATGGAAATGACCAAAGGGGTTAGCATGTGTGTTTTGGATGGGGAAATGACCAAAGGGGTTAGCATGTGTGTTTTGGATGGGGAAATGACCAAAGGGGTTAGCAGGTGTGTTTTGGATGGGGAAATGACCAAAGGGGTTAGCATGTGTGTTTTGGATGGGGAAATGACCAAAGGGGTTAGCAGGTGTGTTTTGGATGGGGAAATGACCAAAGGGGTTAGCAGGTGTGTTTTGGATGGGGAAATGACCAAAGGGGTTAGCAGGTGTGTTTTGGATGGGGAAATCACCAAAGGGGTTAGCATGTGTGTTTTGGATGGGGAAATCACCAAAGGGGTTAGCAGGTGTGTTTTGGATGTGAAAATGACCAAAGGGGTTAGCATGTGTGTTTTGGATGGGGAAATTATCAAAGGGGTTAGCATGTGTGTTTTGGATGGAAATGACCAAAGGGGTTAGCATGTGTGTTTTGGGGGAAATGACCAAAGGGGTTAGCATGTGTGTTTTGGATGGAAATCACCAAAGGGGTTAGCATGTGTGTTTTGGATGGGGAAATCACCAAAGGGGTTAGCAGGTGTGTTTTGGATGGGGAAATGACCAAAGGGGTTAGCATGTGTGTTTTGGATGGGGAAATGACCAAAGGGGTTAGCAGGTGTGTTTTGGATGGGGAAATGACCAAAGGGGTTAGCATGTGTGTTTTGGATGGGGAAATCACCAAAGGGGTTAGCAGGTGTGTTTTGGATGTGAAAATGACCAAAGGGGTTAGCATGTGTGTTTTGGATGGGGAAATGATCAAAGGGGTTAGCATGTGTGTTTTGGATGGAAATGACCAAAGGGGTTAGCATGTGTGTTTTGGGGGAAATGACCAAAGGGGTTAGCATGTGTGTTTTGGATGGAAATCACCAAAGGGGTTAGCATGTGTGTTTTGGATGGGGAAATGACCAAAGGGGTTAGCATGTGTGTTTTGGATGGGGAAATGACCAAAGGGGTTAGCATGTGTGTTTTGGATGGGGAAATGACCAAAGGGGTTAGCATGTGTGTTTTGGATGGGGAAATCACCAAAGGGGTTAGCATGTGTGTTTTGGATGGGGAAATCACCAAAGGGGTTAGCATGTGTGTTTTGGATGGGGAAATCACCAAAGGGGTTAGCAGGTGTGTTTTGGATGTGAAAATGACCAAAGGGGTTAGCATGTGTGTTTTGGATGGGGAAATGACCAAAGGGGTTAGCATGTGTGTTTTGGATGGAAATGACCAAAGGGGTTAGCATGTGTGTTTTGGATGGGGAAATTACCAAAGGGGTTAGCATGTGTGTTTTGGATGGAAATGACCAAAGGGGTTAGCATGTGTGTTTTGGGGGAAATGTGTTTCTGTGCATGAACAGTAAGGCTAAATGCTGGTTAAACAGATGTTTATTGGACAGATGCAAGTAGAAATGGACAACAAGCTCTTTACAAAATAATCTTCAGATAACCGAAACCAGTTACTTGTATTTGGTCATAACATTTTCTAAAATGTTGTCTACATCACCATACCATCACTTTAAAACAGCAGTACATTTGTCTTAGTACATAGTTGTATTTCATATTAGTCATATTTGTATTTCCATTTTCACAATTGATATATATATAAAAAGTTTGTGTTTATGTACACCTGAACCTAATCTAAACATCACAGGGTTTCTCCTGTGTGTGTGTGTGTGTAGTTTTCCAGTCACACTCCTGTCTTGTACATATACAAAGAAAAATGAATGAAAAAACAAACTCTGGATAATATCTTAATCTTTATTACACCACACTGTTTATAGGATCATTTCTTTTTATTTTTCAAAAATCTGTTCCTCTTTCTGCCAGCCCCGACAGCAGCCTTCTCTGTCATGATCTGTTGATACTTCTTCTTGTTAGTGCTAGAAGGCAAAGGAGACAAAACCATCAACACGGAGCATTTCACATCCGTGAAACATTAAACAAGTAAATGACCGATTGAAAATGAAAGAATCTTTGAATGCTTTGTGTATAAAGGTGAACTTCAGATGGTGGAACAGCACCACCCAGTGTCTGGA
This sequence comes from Thaleichthys pacificus, assembly GCA_023658055.1. Classification (NCBI taxonomy): domain Eukaryota; kingdom Metazoa; phylum Chordata; class Actinopteri; order Osmeriformes; family Osmeridae; genus Thaleichthys; species Thaleichthys pacificus. The sequence continues at coordinate 1,203,758 of CM042878.1, read as the reverse complement.
GGTCTGACATGCAGACATGGAACATACTGTCTGAACTCTGCATCAGCCAGCAGCTCCTCCACCATGGTCCTCTTCCTGTCCTTCTTGGGGATCCGGGAGTGATAGAAATCCACAGGACTGTCCACCACCGTGCCCATCTGAAGCACGTAACACACACACACACACACACACACACACAGTAAGTTAAAAGGTATTAAACCCATAGGCCCAGTTTCCCAGATATGGATTAGCCTGATCCTAAAGTAAGAGAAACATTCAATGATTTCCATCGAAAAGGTTTTTAGTCTAGGACTAGGATTTTAATCCATGTCTGGGAAACCGTGCCACAGAGAACGCCATGGAAGCAGAGCTGAGAGCAGTTGAACTCTGACCTGGAAATACTTGGGGAATCCGTCACGGTCGTTCTTCTTGTAGAATCTCTTGGGGTCCATGGCTGCTCGCATCTTCAGGGCTTTGAGGTCTCCCTTCAGCTCCGTGGTCATCTCAGGGGCCCTCATGTTGAACCATCCGTCTCCTGTGGTCTTATCCCTCTCCGCCTGGAAGTGGGTGAGATAGTATACAACACCATACATCAGTCTTTTATCTTGCACAGAACCTATATCGTTTTTGGGGATAGCTAAAGAGCTATATATATTTTTAAGACTTTAAAACCTGTCCAAGGTGGCAGGGAACAGGATTAAACTATTTGTAGTTCTCCCACTGTTGACTAAATGTCAGTCGAAGCTGATTTTCTCCGAGACTCACCTTGCGCTTCAGCTTTGAGGCCTGCTTGGACTCGCTGTACGGAGGGACCGCGTCCTGTTTCTCAAACTCTGGACCAATCACACTCTTCTTCATCACCTAACCACACAGGAAGTTTCAGTACCACGTTTGACTGATATTTGAAGTTAAGCAATGCATGCTTTTCTATGCCTTACTGCCAGAGGTGACTGAAAATATAATCAATGAGTAAAAACACATTTTAAAAGGTATAAATTCCTGATATATTGGCACTTTAAAAGGCACCAGTGAAGTCAGGTTTTGAAAATTAACTAAATAAAAACATTTGATAGTTTGAGATTAAACCCTCCTTTAAGAGGTCTAGTATTTCATTCTAACTCTGCCCCTTGATACCAGGAGAGCAGGAGAGCAGGTGAGCGACTCACCTGGTCGTCACTCTTCTGCTTCTTCTTCTGGGGGTCGTTGCTGGACGCGCTCTTTGGTTTGCCGCCATCGAAACAGACGTACAACCCTCCCAGCTGCCGGGCTCTGAGGCCTGTGTCGATACGACTAGACAGCTCCATCCTGCGAACACACACACACACACCTTAGGGACACAGCATCAGCGTCGGAAATACACGAGGGCAAAGGGCAAAAATGCCCCTAAGAAATATCATTTTGCCCCTGATATCACTAGGAGAGGGGCAAAAATTGCCCCCAAAACAAACGTTTTGTAATTTTTTTTATCGATACAGTATTTGCTTCAAAAACAACTTAAATTCGATGTTTGCTCCGGAGGCAGAAGCGCTCATTGCCACAGGCAGCAGCACTCGCTGCTCGCTTTGTGACGCATTTGACGTCAAACGCGTCACAAAGCAAGGGACTCAGCAGAGGAGAGCTCAGGCAGATAAACCAAGTGCACTAGCTGGGCGTAAAAAAGTTGGTCTTAACTCCTACGTCGGTCATACGTCCGACTTTGTGATTTGAATTTACACCAAGTGCACCAAGCTTGACAGACCACGGTCGTAGCTACGCCTGGTTTTAAGATGCACGTCCTTGTTGAAAATGCGAAAGCGTCGATCGTTGCCAATCCAAAAAAAAAAAGTTAAAAGAATCTAAGAAAACACTTTGAATCTGTAGACTACTGCTTAATAATCTTATTTTTGCCATTTGGTGACAATTGCTCATATACTGTTAGCCTAAATAAGCATATTTATTATCTTGAACAAAGGTTAAATGTTATTTCACAATTTTCAAAAAGTGCCCCCAATTTTTTTTAAATGCCCCTGGATTTCAGTCAGTGGGGGCAAAAATTGCCCCCCAAAAAATATATAAATTTCCTACCCTGGTTGCAGAGATGGGAAGTAGCAAAGTACAAATACTTTGTTACTGTACTTAAGTAGATTCTGTATTTGGTGGCAGAAGTTTTTGTCGAAACAGTTCGAAATTGTCAGTGTCAACAATGCGCAGCATGTCTATAGTGTGTTTGTATTCATGTATTCATATGTGCTCCTTGTTGTTCTTATAGCTTCACAGAGAAGAAGAAAAGCACACCAACATCCCTGATCGGTTGAAAACATTTTTTTTAATTTTACGACCAACATTAGCTGTACTTCTACTTGAGTGAAGGATGTGTGTACTTTTGCCATCTCTGGTCATTACACAGGGATTACACTGTTATTACGCTGTTATTACGCTGTTATTACGCTGTTATTACACTGTTATTACGCTGTTATTACGCTGTTATTACACTGTTATTACGCTGTTATTACGCTGTTATTACGCTGTTATTACGCTGTTATTACGCTGTTATTACACTGTTGTTCCACTGTCATTACACTGTTGCAGACAGCGTCGGAAATACACGAGGGCAAAGGGCAAAAATGCCCCTAAGAAATATCATTTTGCCCCTGATATCACTAGGAGAGGGGCAAAAATTGCCCCCAAAACAAACGTTTTGTAATTTTTTTTATCGATACAGTATTTGCTTCAAAAACAACTTAAATTCGATGTTTGCTCCGGAGGCAGAAGCGCTCATTGCCACAGGCAGCAGCACTCGCTGCTCGCTTTGTGACGCATTTGACGTCAAACGCGTCACAAAGCAAGGGACTCAGCAGAGGAGAGCTCAGGCAGATAAACCAAGTGCACTAGCTGGGCGTAAAAAAGTTGGTCTTAACTCCTACGTCGGTCATACGTCCGACTTTGTGATTTGAATTTACACCAAGTGCACCAAGCTTGACAGACCACGGTCGTAGCTACGCCTGGTTTTAAGATGCACGTCCTTGTTGAAAATGCGAAAGCGTCGATCGTTGCCAATCAAAAAAAAAAAAGTAAAAAGAATCTAAGAAAACACTTTGAATCTGTAGACTACTGCTTAATAATCTTATTTTTGCCATTTGGTGACAATTGCTCATATACTGTTAGCCTAAATAAGCATATTTATTATCTTGAACAAAGGTTAAATGTTATTTCACAATTTTCAAAAAGTGCCCCCAATTTTTTTTAATGCCCCTGGATTTCAGTCAGTGGGGGCAAGAATTGCCCCCCAAAAAATATATAAATTTCTTACCCTGCACAGCATGTATGTGTGTGTCTGTACTGTGAATTCTTAACTCCCTGTATGGAAATGAATGTGATGGCTAACATGCGTGCTTGTGAAATGTGACATCTAAGAGAAAATAAATACAAAGGACCCCAAGGGTGAAACGTAGCCAGACATGTCCAGGTGCAGACACTCACGCGTTCTGGCTCTTGATGGTGAAGAGCGCTCGGTCATCGTCATCCTCCTCATCGTCACCATCTTCATCCACAAAGTCTTCCTCATCCTCTGCAGCTGGCTCCGCCTCTTCCTGTGTCTCTTGGTAAAACCGTCCATCCCGTTGGCCCGGCCGTGTGTCAATCACAAACAGACCGTCAGAGACAGGCTCGCTCTGCGAGGGTCCGGCAAGGTCTTCATTATCCTCCTCTTCCTCCTCATGCCCTGACCCCTCCTCTTCCTCGTCCTCATCCTCGCTGCTGTCCAGAAGGGTGACCACCTTCGCCTTCTGGACCATGATGGAGTCGTGGGGCTGCTCTGTGACCTCTGACACGACAACCTTGAGCTTCTGGCTGGAGTTCACCTGGATGGACTCAGGGAGGAGGGGCTGGGGGGGCAGGAGGGGCTGGGGGGGCAGGAGGGGCTGGGGGGGCAGGAGGGGCTGGGGGGGCAGGATAGCGGCTTCCGAACCGGCCTCGAGAGCCTCAGGTGCTGAAACAGACACCTCCATCTCCTCCTCCATCACCACCAACACACTGTCCACCTTCTTCTCAATCACCACATTCACCTCCTCCTGGTTCTCCTCTTCGGCCACCTGCTCCTGCTCCTTCAACACTGCCACCTGCGCCTCCTTCCTCTCTACCACCACGTCATCCTGCTGCTGCTCCTCCAACACCACAACATCCTCCTCCTCCTGGTCTATCACCACCACCACCCCTTCCTGCTTCTTTTCTTCAACCATGTCCTCCTCCTCCTCCAACATCACCACCTCCTCCTTCTCCTGCTGCTTCTCCTCCAACACCTCCTCCTCTTTCTGCTTCTCCTTTTCTGCAACTGCCTTCTCCTCCTCCTCCTCCTCCTCCTCCTCATCCAACACCACCACCACCTCCCCCCGCTGGGCCTTCCCCTCCTCCAACACCTCCTCCTCCACCACCACCACCTCCCCCCGCTGGGCCTTCCCCTCCTCCAACACCTCCTCCTGCTCCTCCTCCACCACCTCCCCCTGCTGGGCCTTCCCCTCCTCCAACACCTCCTGCTCCTCCTCCACCACCACCACCTCCCCCCGCTGGGCCTTCCCCTCCTCCAACACCTCCTCCTGCTGCTCCTCTACCACCACCACCTCCCCCCGCTGGGCCTCCCCCTCCTCCAACACCTCCTGCTCCCCTTCTTCCTCACTCAGAACAAGATGGCAGGCATCTACATGCTGCTCCGGGCTGTGGGCACGTGATGATGCAGCAACATCCATGGCCTCCTCTTCACACCCCTCCTCTCCTTCTGTCACAGGGACGTAGCACACAGTCACTCCCCCTGTGTCTCTGGGACGGAGCTCTGGTTCAGGTCCAGCTTCTGTTTCCTGTATCATCGCCCCCACATCTTCCTCTGTTGACGCAGCAGAGTGTGACTGCCCCCTCTGCTGGTCAGCCGCCCCCACTGCAGGTCCACAAGCAGCCTGTGTGTCTGCTTGCGATGGAAGCGGTTCACTAGCAGGATCTGACTCTTCCACATGCGCCTCCCCTGATACGATCACACTCCCTCTCTGGCTCTCCTCTGCTAGGCAGAAACCTTGGGGGGCATTCGTTTCCTCCTGGTCAATGAGGTCAATGAGGTCGATGACCACCTCCTCCTCCTCCTCCTCCTCCTCCTCCAGAGTTAGGGTCACATCCTCAGGGCCGATCGTGGCGTCCAGCTTCGAGTCTTCCAGCACGCTCTCCTCGTCCGCCCCCCGAGACATGCTCACCTTCCCCAGGTGGCAGGTCTTCTCCACCGTGTGGGCCCCCTCCTCCAGCCCCCTACTCCTCTCCTCCGTGACAGAGACTACGGTCCTCTCCACCAACACGGACAGCCTGGTGACGGAGACAGCCTTGTTACTGCTGCTGCTACAGGGGATGCCCCTCCCCCTGCTGGCGCTGACAGGTGGGGAGACGTTCAACGAATCGTCGGAGTCCGTCGTCCCAGAGCAGGCGTATCGGGGCACGGTGCGTTTCCGGGTGGACCTCCTGGGTGTCACGCTGGGGGTCACGCTGGGGCCGGATTCGAAGCCCTCTGAGTCCCACGCCCCCGGGTCCGCCACTGGGGTCCTGGTCCTCCGGCTGGGGGTAGGAGAGCGGGGGAGGTCCGAGGCCTCCTCCAGGTGCATGGGGATGGGCTGGGCGGGGTGTCCGGTCTTGCCCCGGGCGGGGCGTCTGCTGGAGGACGGGGTGGCAGAGAGGCTGGAGGTACAGCTGTCTCCCTCCGACACGTCTCCCTCGGCATGGCGGCTAGCGAGGGAACGAGCGATGGCGCTTCTCCTGAGGCTCCGGGTCACTCTCTGGGTGTCTGAGACCGCAGAGCCGCACGAGTCCTTCCCCTCCTCCTCAGACTCCACCGGGATCGAGTCTGATTGGCCGGAGCCCGCCGCCCTTTTGGTGCCACGGCGTGCGAGCGGCCCCACCCTGGACGCCGACGAACAGGAGTCTACATCTGAGAGATCCACGCATGGATTGGACGAGCGTCCCGGTGTCTTCCTCCGCCCCCTGCGCAGGATCGGGTGGTCCACGTCCGATGCTGCGGAGCAGCAGGACTCCGAGTCTGACACGTCCGCCTCGTGTGTGGAGTCCAGCCGGTGGGTCTGAAGCCTGGACGCCCTGGTTCTCCTCTTCACGGTGGAGCTCTGGTCCTGGAGGGGCGTGGCAGGGACCCCCTCTTCCCCCACCGGGGCCACGGGCAGCTGAGAGGCAGTCTGCTCCATGTTGGCCGTCCTCCTGCCAGTCCTTCTACAGCTGGATGGGGTAGCCTGGGGAAGAGGGAAGGTTTTTGTTACTGTTGGAATAGTTATGTTATTGAGTAAGTCACTCTGTGCAACTGCACGCTCGTGAGTTGTGACTCTCTTCCTGTTCCATTTTGAAATTTATATAACCAGGGACTATTAAATAATTTTTTTTTTTTAATCGGCTGCTACTACAGCGGCTAGCCTGGTGTGTCAATACTGCCGGCCTGGTTCTGCGACTGTTGAACACCAGAAATCAGAAAGCAACAGAGGATCGGTTCATAAACGCTACAAAAGCCAGTCAGCAAGCGGTCACATGAATGCTTTAACAAACAAACATTTCAGAGAGACAAAAAACAACGTGCACTTCAACAAACAACTCGCAAACAAAGTAGCGAAGAAACCACGTGAGCGTCAGAACTCCGGCTACCTAGCACGCTAACTTAGCAGCACGTGACATTATCGGGGTGCAACTTCGTCGGATACACGAATTAATTTCTACTCGTCTTTATCTAATTATACTCTTGACTTATGTTGACAACTTACAGAGACATCGGCGGATTCATCGGAGTTGGATTTCGTAGGGGAGCACGCGCGTCCTCCTCTTCTGGTCGCCACCATCTTTCTTACGATCCCCTCTCGCTCACTTCCGGTTTAGACATGTGTTCGTGGAGTAGGCTACGATAGACTCGATCAATCAATTTACAAACTAGACAACATAGACGATAAGGTTGCATTGGTGTGGGAAACTAAACGGATGCGTTCACCGTTTAATTCCAGGCTTCTCAAATGAACAATAGGTAGCTTGGTATTGTAAACGACTGCCGCTACAAGAACTTCGTGTATCCAAGGTTCAAGGAGCAGTTATACGCAATAAATAGGAAGTCTGAAACAAACATACTGCCCCGTAAAATAAAAACAATAAAAAATATTTTCCTATCTCTATACTTTCCACTCCCACAAATCTTTATAAACACATCTTGCTTTCATCATTTTAATAAACCCAATTAAAACATAATATACAGATGAATGTTGACGTTAAATATATTCTTTGTTTACAGTACAACCTTCATATTTTGGACCATGAAACTTTCCAGTGCTATAATGAACAGGTCTTCATGCAAGTCCCTATGTAATTGCAGTATATTTGAGGTTTTCACTATTGCCATATCGCGGGGAAAGAGTTTCAATCTCATACAGACAGTACTGTTTGGGGGTAGGACATGTTTTAGAAACAGTCAATAAAAGATAAGAATAGGGTAAAATGTAACAAGAAAAGCATGATAAAAACACATTCAACATGAAGAAATGTGTAATATACAGTAGTGTTCAGTGACTACAAGTGAAAACTATTTTGCTTTTGTTTCAAATGTAATACACTTTATTTTTAAATGATATCTTAATAATTTGAGCGAAAAGTTAAATCTTTGAAAGAAGTTAATGAGTATCACCATGGTAGTATGTGGAATGTCGCCCTTTTGCTTTGGTGACAGCAAGCACGTGGGCTCCATAAGGTCGTGCTAAACCTGACGATCCTTGTTTCGCCCAGCGCGATCTGACATGGTCTGCAGAACTTCTTGTGATGTGAAAAAATTCTTGGCTTTCTCAGACTTCAAGTCCACATTAAATGTTGAATGTGGTGTCAGAATGATTAACCTTAATGTACATGATTCCCTTCTCGTAAAAGGTAAAAGCATACTTTTAAATCAACATTATAAAATACAACTTTTCCCCCCAAAATTATGAAGAGTAGAGGAAGTTGCTTATTTGCACACAAGTGCCTCTTGGTATTGTCAATGATTGCTCTAAACGACATCTCTTTCTCTCTGGCCAGACTGATTATTTAAACCTAAAAGTCCATATTGTAAATGAAAACAAAACAAAAAAACTAAACCTACATTCTAAAACTGACTTCCTTTTGTGGTACTTAAATCATACAGACTTGTGTTTCCCAACCCAATACACCCTAGCCTGATCAACCAGACAGGATGCTCCACACCAGACTGTAATCTGGAGTGAGGTCAGAATCAGTTTTACCAGACACCACATGTCCAGTACTACAAGGACACACAACTCTAAGTGTAGATAAGGAAAAGAGGAGTAGAGAGAGAAAGAGGCACTTCACTGGAGCCTGGTTTTGACACCATGTTGGATGAGAGGTTAGCTACCTAGCATCTCTGTCGTGTACAGAGGCCCTTCCTTGCAGTTGGGAAGGGGGAGTGGTTTGGACTAGTATGCATTGGTCATGATTCAGCACTGTTCTGAAATCTCTCACCGACAGCCTGTCATTCTCTAAACAAACAAACACCCACGCACTTGCCAAAAATCTTCCCATCGACACAGCGTGTATAATTTTAAGTCTACATGGAAAGGTGGTATAAGCATGGATGTGTCCATGCTTAACAGCAGCAAAAGGCCTGGCTCACGTGTGTGTGTGTGTGTGTGTGTCTAGAGAAGGAGAATGCCCATGCCGCCGGCTTGTCTTCCACAAGTAGTTCTTCTTCACGGCGTGGCGGCTAACCGGCTAACAGGCTAACCGGCTAACAGGCTAACCGGCTAACAGGCTAACCGGCTAGCTACTGGCTGTTCTTCCTAGCGTGGACCAAGTAGCCCTTGGCCTTGATGATGCCTCTGCTCTTGACGATGATGGAGTAGCGCAGGACCCAGTCCAGACGCCAGTCCTCCACCTGCAGCTGCTTGGTGCTCTCCTGCACCGCCTCCTGGAAGCTGGAGGCCGACATCAGCTCTGGGGGGGGCGGGGGGAGGAGAGAGAGGGGCGGATGGAGGAGAGAGAGGGGCGGGGGGAGGAGAGAGAGGGGCGGGGGGGAGGAGAGAAAGGGGTGGGGGGGAGGAGAGAGAGGGGCGGGGGGGAGGAGAGAGAGGGGCGGGGGGAGGAGAGAGCCGAACAATGAGCACTTGCACGGGTTATGTCTTTATTCTGGATCATGTCTTCCATGTTGTAACACCATCTCCCTCTGTGAACTGACTGCACCTACAACATGGTTTATGATGTGGCTGGTTTTATCACGATGTACTTGGTAATTCACTAACCGCTGAAATGCTTTTAGAACTTAGCACTTCTGATCCTTGTTTATCAGTTGTACTTTGTATGTGTACTTTTTGTATGTCACTTTGGGTTAAATTGTATCAATAACATGTAAACACTGCTGTGTAATCCCTTTGTGGATCATAAAACACTTGTTAATTCCCACACTCCCACCCACGACAGAGACAATGTTCTTGTAAACCCTGGACTTGGAATCTGGCCCTTCCAGGCCAGGGCTAGAGACATGCCTGGACATGAAGAAGCCGTTAACATGAGGACTCAACTCAGGCCTCTGAGGAACCCTGTGTGCGTGCGGGGGGGGGGGGGGGCGGAGAGGTCGTCACCTTTAGGGTCGTTGTGAGTGAGCAGCTGGATGTCGAACTCCTTGGCGAAGGCTGTGAGGTCAGGAGGCATCACACAGCAGGAGGCTAGGTTCACCTGGTTACTGCTGGGCTTCACCTGGGGAGAGAGGGGGGTTACTAATACACACACACACACAGATACACACAAGGTTCACCTGGTTACTGCTGGGCTTCACCTGGGGAGAGGGGGGGTTACTAATACACACACACACACAGATACACACAAGGTTCACCTGGTTACTGCTGGGCTTCACCTGGGGAGAGGGGGGGTTACTAATACACACACACACACAGATACACACAAGGTTCACCTGGTTACTGCTGGGCTTCACCTGGGGAGAGGGGGGGTTACTAATACACACACACACAGATACACACAAGGTTCACCTGGTTACTGCTGGGCTTCACCTGGGGAGAGGGGGGGGGTTACTAATACCACAGACACGCAATCACATTCTCTTACCCGCACACACGTATTCCCTCTCACACACACACACACATGCACACACCTCTCTCCCCCCTCACCTGGGCCCAGTTGTAGAGCTGTTCCAGCAGGTCCTTGTCCAGGTCGGAGGTGCCGATGGCGGCGATCATGCGGCTGCGGACCAGCGCCTCCAGCTCCTCCCAGCACGGCTGCAGGTGGGCCAGGGTCTGCACCTCCCCCTCCGGGAGCCTAGGGGGCGCTATGATCACAGAGTCCAGCTGAGACACTCCCAGGGTCACGCAGGCTGCAGAGGACAAGAGCAAGACAGCAGGGGGAAAGACTAAACAAGTTGAACTCCACACGCTGGCCACAATTGGATTTGTTCCCCCCCAAAAAATGATCACACATTCTTTTGGAGAAAATCGTAGGTCTCACCGAATTAGATTAGAAACACTCTAAAGAACCACTTGTTTTAACCAAGCAGACCATGGCAGAGTTCACCTCGGGGGGAGAGAAGAAAGAAAATCTAGAATCTTCTCCTTAGTATTCTAGAATCTTCTCCTTAGCATTCTAGAATCTTCTCCTTAGCATTCTAGAATCTTCTCCTTAGCATTCTAGAATCTTCTCCTTAGCATTCTAGAATCTTCTCCTTGGTATTCTATCAGATGCATGTAGACGCAAGTCAGACTTCATGTCTGAGCATAAAGAGGATGTGGGGAGGGTGGCGGTGTGAGAGAGAGAAGATGAGGCACACTCACCCAAGTCCACCGCTTCTTTAATGGCCGACTGGTCCGACTCACACAGAAACAGCTTGACTGTAAAGCGACAAGGAATTCACAACAGGATCTTAAAGGGCAGGGTCGGTAATGTTGTTTGCATGCACTTTTTGTCACATTTGCTTATATAAACCTCACATCCTGTCAGCAACCAATAAATCTAAAGGTTTGACAGTAAAATGTAAATAAATGCTACATCTGTGGACGCCGCAGGTCTGTAATAAATACAACTAATCATTTACTCAAGCAAAAATTGCTCATGTCACAAAACTTACCCACTCGGCCTTTAAGACCAGAACTTGAGTATAAAACAGCCTGGGGTGGGTTAGAACCGTACCTGACACCTTCAGCTCCTCCCTCTCCTCCGGGGTGATGGCCTCTGTGGTCTGGGGGATGGAGCAGTCCAGTGTTTCAGGGAGATCCTGAGAGACAAAACAAACTCACGGATGAGGCGGCCAGTGTGCAGGCCTGGGTCAAACACATGCAGAAGAAGGTCGTTGAATATTTCAGAAGGGTGGGGGTGGTTGTCTGGGGGGGGGGATGCCACTATGAGCATAGTGCAGAATATCCCCCCAGTCCTCTGTAGAATCACCTCCCACCCCCCAGGCCCATAGATGTGGTGGCGAGGGGGGAGATTAGCTGAGCCCAGCAGAACCATGGCCTCGGGTCACACCAGGCCAGAGGCTCCTGCTCCTGATCCCTCCCCCAGCGCAGACACACGTTCCTGGGGGCTTTGGCATCCAGCTCTGCATGAACATCCAGTCTGACAGTTCTCTTTCATCGCGATGCGGCACTCAATGAACCTCCCTCTATGTTGTTTTCTCCACACTGGAATGCTGTGGTCTGTGTTCGTAGTATCCTGATAGTTATGCAACTCTGGCTGATAGTAGCCTATCGGGCGAAATACTTCTTCTGGTCACATGATGTCGAGTAGAAAGGCAGATACAATGGGATGGGCATGAGTTTGATCACAGGTCTGCATGTGGAATCAGGTTGCTTGGGGTAATGGGTGTCATTTAGTCATTTAGCAGACGCTCAGGGACATTCCCCCCGAGGCAAGTAGGGTGAAGTGCCTTGCCCAAGGACACAACGTCAATAGCCTGGTGGGGAATCGAACCGGCAACCTTCTGATTACTAGCCCGATTCCCTAACCGCTCAGCCACCTGACTCCCTAACGCTTAACACTAAGTGTTTGACTAAAATAAGATTCAACTTTTTTTAATCCTGAAGATAAAGCTTACAGGTTACAACATTTAACACAATATTGTAACGAAAGTGTAGAAAGTGCTAAGGGAGTAAATGCTAAAGGTAATAATACTGTACACGACAGACTAAACAAACAAACCATAGACTCCAGCCTCTGGGGTTGGCGTAGGGGTGCAAGCAAGGCCCGTCCTGTAACATCCCCACAGCCTAAAGCTACTAGAAGTTTTGTTTCCTTGTCACACTCACACGCAGCATGAAACATTTTCATAATGTGTTGGCCTCACCTTGTCTGTGATGGGAGGAGTTGTGTTGAACCAGTCACTCAGGGTGGCTCTGACACAGTCTTGAAGCTGGAGAACAATAAACAGCATGAATAAATTATAGCTGTGTCATGTGAGGGTTGCTGCAACTATGGTAACTGAGTACAGATGAGGAAGAATATCAACGCCTCTTCTGATGAGATGCACCTTATCGTCCGTCTCCTTCCTGACCCTGAGAGTGGTTCTCAAAACAGTCAACATTCACGAGGGCTTTTTACGACACACTAGCATTGTTGTCAAATGTTAACATGTAAATCAGATGGTTTTGTTATATAATCTTTGTACAGTAACTAGTATACTTGCCTGTGACTACAGTCTTTGAGGGGATGATGTGTCAATTGTGTTAAGGCACAGAGCCAGAGCACACGTATTTCACTGCACACATTTAACACGTCAATAAAAGTTAAGCTTGAACTTGAATTGCATTTGGTCATTGCCCACGCCGTTAGCTAAGCTAAGCTAAAACTAGTTAATTGGTGGTAGCTAGCTAGCTGTCTCATTCACCTGATCTACGACGTTAAATGGTGCTTTTCTCTGCGCACAATTGATATGTCAAATCAAAACTACTACTATCTACTACTAACTATCTTCTTTTCTTACCTCTTCGCTTGGCGAGGATGGACATTTTTTCTTGAGACGGCTCCGGTTCACTAAATTCCCGGTGTGCAGGTTTAGAGTTGACGCATGGTTCAGAAGCGACTTGGCATTACTGTTGTTGGTCTCCATGTGGGATTCTTTGTATCTAGCTAGTTCTTAACTGGGTCGCAAAACACCGATTAAGGAAGCCTCCGGTTAGCTTTTCTCACAAAAAATGCTATCTCAGCTAGCTAGATGATTCCCTGCGAGGAGTGACCTCGCTCAGGGTAGTCTTGTCAGAATGACTTGCATATGCGTAATGTTTATTTGGCAAAAGGTATCCCGGCGTGATGGTAGCAAGTGGAACGAGGTACGCCTACTTGCCTACGCAATTCAGATTTGTTGCATTGAAATTCTGGTCTGGATTTTTGAGGACCGGGGAGAATTATTTCCTGGAGTGGATTAAGGGCTAGGAGTGGATTGTAATATAAACTCGGATTTACCACCAGATGACGCTGTTGTCTTAATGTAGTATCCGCCTTCCGTCGCCTTCTTGGGAATAGACCGATTAGATTTAAGGCATACATCCCCCATATGCACGTGTCTGTAGGCTACTCACATTAAAGAACTGGAGCGGCCCCTGTAAAATAGGTCACTGATGACATTTGTTAGGGAACACATTTCCAGTTAACGAGTAAACTAGTTACTAGTCAACTAGTAAACTGGTAAGTGTTTTTAGTGTTTCAAACATCTCCCCCACGGCCATGGGTGATCAGGAATGTCTCTATTCTCAGTCATGTCGACATCGCTAACTCCCTGTCTCATCCATAACGTACTTATTTTTCGACAATATTTTTGTCAACCATTCCAAACTTGCTATTCACACACACACGGATTATCTTTTTTCGAAATAAAAAAATAAATAATATTTTCAACCTTTCAAAAAAACATTTTTTTAACTCTTTCTAAACTTTTCCAGAGTCGAGGTGGAGTTTGTTGAAACTTGTTGAGAGAGAGAGAGAGAGAGAGAGAGAGGGAGGGAGGGATGGGGAGAGAGAGAGAGAGAGAGAGAGAGAGAGAGAGAGAGAGAGAGAGAGAGAGAGAGAGAGAGAGAGAGAGGGAGGGAGGGAGGGTTGGAGAAAGAGAGAGAGAGAGAGGGAGGGAGGGTGACAGGGAGGGTGACAGGGAGGGTGACAGGGAGGGAGGGAGAACTGTGTGTTTTACTTTGTGGACTCTTTGCCGCTCATCCTCAACCTTGTATCGTGCCAAGAAAAACAAGGCAAATTAGATCAGTAATCAAAAAACACTTCTTCCGAGCATTTGTAAAATCGCTTGCCAAGTAAAAAAAAATGTTTGATGGATGGTTGGCTATGAATGCATGCTACTGTGGCAGCATGTGAAGAGAATCTGTGTGTGTAGGTGTGTGTAGGCAAGGGGGAGGTTTCACAGGGAGTTTATAAAGGAACTTGGGAATACAGGACAGCCCAACCTCAACCTGAAGTCCTCTCTGCAGAAACATCACACTCCAAGATCTGTAAGTAGCTTACATTCCTCTTCCCAGTGGTGTTTGTGTTGCATTTGATTCCAATCTAGTCTTGTGCAGAGTTTAGGCAGCTCATGAAGCAACACACAATGTTTGTGTTACTGTTTATATGGCTCAAGGATGTGTTTGTAAATGCAACCCTTACTTCTAAATATCTCTGTCTAAAACAGCCCACAAACACACAACTCTTTTCAGTGTGCTTTACAAACTTTCAAATGAACCATGTTGCCAAATATGTTTAATGGAGCACACAAGGACTATTTGTTTCGTCAAGAGCATAGTTTTACAAGACCTCCACATAAACTCTCCCAGAGAACACATAATACAAAACAGCTTCAAAACACAGGCTTTCACAGCGAGGAACGATTGTGTGTTGACAGGCCAAAGGAGTCTGTATTGATAAATATAATAACTCAGGGAGAACTGGGTGGTCTCTTACGGGAACAACAGCCCCATACACTCAACAGCACAACAACAAGAGAAAGTTTATCTTCTCTCTGTTCTGCCTCCTTTCTTCCCCTCTGCTTGTCCTCTCCTTCTCTCCTCTCCTCCTCTCCTCTCCTATCCTCCTATCCTCCGTTCTCCTCTCCTCCTCTCCCTGACTGTCCTCTCCTCTCCTCCTCTCCTCCTCTCCTCCTCTCCTCTCCTCTCCTCCTATCCTCCCTTCTCCTCTCCTCCTCTCCTCCTCTCCCTGACTGTCCTCTCCTCCTCTCCTCCTCTCCTCCTCTCCTCCTATCCTCCCTTCTCCTCTCCTCCTCTCCTCCTCTCCTCCTCTCCTCTCCTCCTATCCTCCCTTCTCCTCTCCTCCTCTCCTCCTCTCCTCCTCTCCTCTCCTCTCCTCCTATCCTCCCTTCTCCTCTCCTCCTCTCCTCCTCTCCTCCTCTCCCTGACTGTCCTCTCCTCTCCTCCTCTCCTCCTATCCTCCTCTCCTCCTCTCCTCTCCTCTCCTCTCCTATCCTCCCTTCTCCTCTCCTCCTCTCCTCCTCTCCCTGACTGTCCTCTCCTCGACTCTCCTGGGCGTTTCTGTTACAGCAGCAGAAGAAGCAGAAGTCATGAAGTTCTCTTCTCTCTTTTTCTCCTTGTCCTCCTAACCTGCACGTATCTCAGTCTGGCTCAAGGTAGGTGTCACTGCCTGGCAACTCTGCATGTGACATTAGAAAATACAATACAACAGATGTTCATTTTTATTTCATTTTATCAAGGATTTTAAGAAACATCCACATAGAAAGATCCACATCGAATATGTACTGCATTTTTAGAACGTGATGTAAGATTTGACATGCATGCAATTTCCGTTTGCTCCCGATACTTTGAATATTGATGCCTTGCCAGGGCTATTGGTATCAACACAATAACATTCGCTCTGGATAAGAGCGTCTGCTAAATGACTAAATGTAAATGTAACATTTGGGTCAATGTGCTTTAAAACCCAAAACATGGCGTAGTCGGTGTTGAAACTGTGGTTGTGTTTCTGTGTGTGTTTCTTTTAGGGTCTTATGGGAACTGTTGCCTGGGTTACGTGACTAAAATGAAGAAGAACGTGAAGAAGAACGTGGTGGGGTACAGGAAACAGGAAACAGATGGGGACTGCAACCTGAGAGCTGTAGTGTGAGTAGGAAGCCCTCTGTCGCCTCGTCATCTAAGCTTTACTGCATTTACTAAAACAAAACTTTCTTTTCCTGATTTGTGCTGTCACGGATCAGCAAAAACACATCCTATTTTTTATCGTATCACAAAATTGCCTGACTCTCAGGTGAGAGATGCTGACCTCGGACTTTATCCAAACAACATATCACAGCGTTACTGAGACAAAAGAAATGTCGACCAGAGCACGTTTGCTAACGCTCCTAAGACTAACATAATAAGTAAATGAATACAATTCATGTCTCAATGTGTTGTGTTCATACAGGTTCACCACCTACCAAAGACAAAACCATCTGTGCCAATCCCACCCTGCCCTGGGTGCAGCATCTGATGCACAAGATCGACAACTCAGCCAACTAGGTACACAGCACTCTCACTGATCACAGATCAGTCCCTTCACCCATTTTTATATCATCTGTTTGTTTTGGTTTCATTAGCAAACTCAGATATGAGGTAGATTATAGAGCTGAGAAACGAAACATATGTCAAACCTACCACAGAGCAGCGACGCACAACAGGGTTTAAGGTGTCAAGCATGTAAAACGTGATCTGGATGTCTCCACAGCCTAGTCCTGGGGGAGGAGAGGATCGAGGAGACGCTGGCCTGAACAGTCCTCCAGGGTGAAACCTGAACACGCTCTCACAGACAGACTAGGAGAGTAAACTGTTTACACTCCAGGAATGTTATATTAAGCTGCATAGCGCATAACTGTACTTGTATAACACGCTAAAGTCTATGCAAACAGTATGAAGTTTGTGTTCCATTATTACGTTGTACAAACTGTGATGGGTCAGTCCAGGGATGGTTTGAGATGTGAGGTTGTACATTGTGTATGTTACTCTCACACTCTTCACCGAGGCACACACACAGCCATGTCATTACCTGCTAAGAATGAGCCACTACCCAGCAGCTTCGCATTGTCTCTATACTGTGTGTGTGTGTGTCTGTGTGTCTGTGTTTGTGAAAGAGAAATATGGGTAGACTTGGGATTTTCTTTTATATATTTTTTTTTACCAAATCATATATAAATCTTTTTTTTTCTCAATATATGTCACCATGTTTAAAAAGTATATTGTGTACAGTGTACTCCAACTTCAATTAAAAGATTTAACTCGGACACTGACTCGTTACTCATCTCTTGATCTACTGAAAAGACGTCAATAATCACATCACGTCTCATCAATCAAGTCACACTCATTGATCTTCTGACGCTCCCGCTTAAGACCTTCCTTGCCCTCCACGTTGCCCTTAGCTCATCCTCAACTGTAGACATGTGCTTACATGAAATATGAATTAAAATGCTCTAATTCCATCACAGACACGTAACACGTTGCGTCTTGCTGCTTTGATGTTTGTGCGCGTGTGCCTGCAAGTAAACGGTTCGGTTCCCCCCAGGCAAACCTTCAGGGCTTGAGACGGAGTGGCAATGCTTGTTCATGTGGCTATATAGACACAACGGCATGCATTAATGTCGAGAAAGGATGTTTTCTCCTAACAGTTTCAACACCCGCTCTGGCTTATGTCTGCATGTTTGCCAAATGTAAGTTCTTCTGTTAAACGTTTGTATTTTTTATTTATTTATTTATTATCAAAGACTATTTGAAATGAAGGTAATGCATTAGCTTTAATCTCATCTTCCATCTGTTGGAATCTCTGCCCAGTGTCGACAGATGTTTAAGATCGGTTTTTGTTCGCGTGGGGCGAATCAAGACATGCTAATCAAATACGGATAAAGCTGTGTGTTATCATTCCAGAACTCATTGTGCCAAATACACAAACAACATATTTGGACCCGATTCAGGCTATTTCTCAATGCCTCATACAGGGAAAGAATAAGAGAACGAAAGTGTTGAAGAGAGGTTTTGTAATGACCTTTGACTGACTCATTTTACTCAAGGGAAAAAACATATTGAGAAATGTTAGCTCAGTAGCCTGCAGCTAAATAATATAATGACAGCAAGCATGAAGTTCATAAATCATAAATCCATCACTGATGTTAATGTTTACATTTCTATACAGTCTTGGGCAATCCTCTTCATGCTCGAGCTCTTTGCTAATGCTAAAGTAAATTAAAGTTCTGAAGTGTCATTCTGATCAGGAATATTACAGTAAAGCTGAAATCAGCCATGTAATCGTGAAATTAACCGTGTACACACACAGTTCATACATATTCTCAAGGCTTATGGTATGTGTGGCTTTGACACAGTCGAAATTCATTTAATTGTACTGCGGGTGATGTGATGTAGCCAAGCTTAACGTCAGAGAGATCCACTCAGTCAAGCAGACCGCCACAGCCAAGTGAAAAACGCACATGTGTTTCCTCTTTTTCCACCGAACACATTTCCTGACCGCAGTGCAATTCAGTCCGTTTGATTTTTCGGCGGCTCCGTTTCAGCCGCGATGGAAGCTGTGAGCCCCTACACCGCTCTCCCTTCCGTATCTTGACATCCATCAACTATAACTCATTATGGCCAAAAGCGTCCTGTCAATCAGTTCCCAGCTCACTACAACACAGACAGATGTGTAAATGTCATACATTCAGAAGATCTATCTCTTGCTGAAGCTGAGAGGAAACATTCAGATATTTACACACCAACACATTATCGCAGATACACCCCGAAGGAGCGATTGATTTGGGCGTAAAATAGGGTTGGGCACATGTAATCTGGTTTCTCTCGATCTAACCACACACAAGTACCCGAACACACACACACACACACATTTTGTCTTAGTAGGAAGCAACAGACCCAGAAGGAGGTTATTGCAAAAGTCGTAAGTCTGTCAGTTGAGGGCCAGCACATTTCAACTCGCACAAGTAGGAACGGGTCGAATCTGGCACCAAGGAATGGCGCAGAAACTTGGTTGTGGGAGTAAATGGATCTCTCTGGAGATCAGAGGAGATAAGAGCATACAACTAGCCCGGGGGCAAAGGATGGTTTTACGTGTTGAGTGAAAGGAGAGGCAGTTTGGAGACAATGATTCATATGTTTATACATGCTGAACTGTCCGTTATGGAGAAAGGGTTTACACAAGTAGCCTATTTATGATTTCCCAACACAGCCGGAAGATATCAATCAACGGTTTAATTGACACTACTGCTCCGTACATCGATAGGCGGCTACATGTTTTACAGTTTTAGTAGATAACATGTCAAAAGATCTCGAGTTTATATTTTCTATGCAGTCATATTGAATTTATCGAACTCTGTAGGCCTAAATGTAGGCCCAAATGTAGGCCCATTAAGTCATGTTTGTGTAAGAGAGGTCGTCTCTTGTCAAACGGTGCCCCCTGCTGGTCTGAAGTGCAATTGCAAGTAGGCGACTGGCCTTTGGAAACATGTTTTATTAAATGTCTGAAATAGCATACAAATTGCTTTAGAAATATTTTAACGTTACGTCATAGCTATGTATTTCAGATATAGACTTTAAAAAAAATACTATACGTTTTAACTCTTTTCATGTGATATCTATTCACACTCCAGATTACACAACAGCACTAAATCATTTATATAAAATGCTTACGTTGTCATTTGTCACTTCACAAGTAATACGCAGCACTATAACAGCTTCAGTGCCTTTAAAAATATATAAAATCAACAAAAAAAATGTAAACTTGATCTTATCCAAATCTTTCACTAATGCATATTCTTCTTCATAGATATACACTAATAAAACGGTACACACACAAACTGTACATAATATTTACAATCTGTGCAACTGCAAATTTGATTAATTACATATTTAAATGTAATCAATGTTGAAGGCATACAAGTGTTTGAGGTTTCATATCAAAAGTTCTGTCCGTAAATCTTCTCTTCCTGGTCCAGTGTTCCGTCATCCTGCAACATGCAAACAATCCATGAACTTAAACCAAATGTCCACAGCCTGAGAGGTGAGCCTCAGAGCAGGACTGAAGAGGATTGGACGACACTGGCAGTTATCATCTCGTGCGTCAGTAATGCTCACAGCTCACCATGGTGCAATACACTTAACAAGCCATGGCTAATTACAGAATGGATAGAGAGAGGGGGTCAGGAGGAGAGAAGGATATGTCACAAAGATATAGGTTAATAAGGTAAAGTGATGACCTCTAGTGTTCATTAGTGTCTTAAGCTAAACCCATTGTTTTCCTGCTGTCACCTCTCTCTCTCTCTCTCTCTCTCTCTCTCTCTCTCTCTCTCTCTCTCTCTCTCTCTCTCTCTCTCTCTCTCCTCTCTCTCCCCTCTCTCTCCCCTCTCTCTCCCCTCTCTCTCCCCTCTCTCTCTCTCTCTCTCTCTCTCTCCCTCTCTCTCTCTCTCTCTCTCTCTCTCTCTCTCTCTCCTCTCTCTCTCTCCCCTCTCTCTCTCCTCTCTCTCTCTCTCTCTCTCTCTTTCTCCTTCCTTCCTTCTTCAAGCACAAGATGGTGCTGTTTACCTGAGATTTTCCCGACTTCACGAGGGTGGAGCAGGCAGTGACTGCGTGTGTGTGTGTCTATATGAGCACACAGACAGACGTGGGGTGGTGTTTCACCACGGCGGCGGCTGCTTTGGCCGCGTAGTCCTCTGGGTAGAGGGCAGAGTACCCCACCGCCTCCCCCGAGCTCCTCTTCTGGGTCCTGTGCAGCAGGATCCGGTAGGTGCCCGTGATGGGACTGCGGCTGTCCGTGCACTCATTGTTCTGAATGTGGATCGCTGTGATGCCCACCTCGGCCAGGGCGCTCTTCACCTCCTGCTGCTCCACACACAGAGGCTGGCTGGCCTTGGTCTGGGCCTGGGCCTGGGCCTGGGGCTGGGCCTTGGCCTGGGGCTGGGCCTTGGTCTGGGCCTGGGCATTGCCCTTGGCCTGGGTGGGGGTATCTGCAAAGTGTTCTGGGGTGACTGGCATGGGGCTGTAGGGCTGTGGGTACTCGATGCCCCTCAGCCAGCTGTTGTTCATGATCTGGGAGAGGGTGGGGCGGTCGACCGGCACGGGACGCAGCAGGCCTTTGATGGTGAGCTGGCAGGGGTCGGCCACGTGGTCGGGGACGGTGTAGGTAGCCCTGCAGGATGCAGCGCTTGAGCCGGCCAAGGTTGTCGGCATGGAAGGGCATGGAGGCCGTCACCATGAAGTAAAGCAGGATGCCCAGGGCCCAGATGTCAACATAGCGCCCCACGTAGCCCTGAGGGGGAATGACATCGTCATCATTCATTATTTCTTACCCCCGCCCATCCCCCCCCCCTCCCCCCAGCACTGCCCTCGTTCAGTTCCCAGCCTACTTCTGGAACAGAGATCTCACCTTGTCCCTGAAGAGTTCAGGGGCGGCGTAGGGCGGGGAGCCGCAGAAGGTGTCCAGGACCTCGCTGGTGCCGGTCAGTGTGCTGAAGCCCAGGTCTCCAACCTTCACGCAGTAGCTGCTGGTGTAGAACACGTTCTCGGCCTTCAGGTCCCGGTGGACGATGTTGGAGTCGTGCTGGACGGAGAACACACGGGTGACGATGAAAGGGTGCGAGGAGGGGGAGAGAGAGAGACACTGAGACATGAAGGAAGGAAGAGAGAGAGAGAGAGAGAGAGAGAGAGAGAGAGAGAGAGAGAGAGAGAGAGAGAGAGAGAGAGAGAGAGAGAGAAAGACAGTGAGTCAGGGATGGTGTCGGGGCCTACCATGTGTTTGACAGCTGACAGTATCTGTGCGAAGATGAGCTTGGTCTCCATGTCAGGCAGGCGTCCCTTGCTGATGATCCTGTTGAACAGATCTCCCCCACTGCCGTACTCCATGACCAGGTACAGCCGCTTGCTGGTCTCCATCACCTCGTAGAGACGCACCAGGTTAGGGTGGGACAGTTGCTCCATGCAGGAGATCTCAGAGGTGAACAGGTTCTGGGACTTCTTATCCAGACGCAGTTTGTCCATGATCTTGATGGCTACTCTCTCTTAGAGAGGGGGAGGGGGGGAGGAGGGGAGGGGGGGAGGAGGGGGAGGAAGAGTTAACAGGAGCTGACAGGGTAATGAGACCATAACTGGACTAATTTAATTGGAATCCTTTCCGAGTCTTACTGTGGTCGTACAAGAATGTGTCTCGAGACCCCCTGCACACGCACACACACACACACACACACAGACAGACGCTCACACACACACACCACATTCTCTCCTGTGGTATTTGCCCGGCAGTCAGAAATTGAAGAGATGTATAATACAAAATGAGGTGAATCCCTCCTGGGGGGTGAAGGGGGGCCTGGGATAATCAGAGGTGCTTATCTGGGGCCCCCACCATCTGTCCTCTAGCATGCAGGCTCAACCTGTCTAATACCGCACACCCCTGGAGGCAGGGGCTGTGTGGGGTAGTCATGGAGACCGGACATAGAGGCCGTGTGTGGGGTAGTCATGGAGACCGGACATAGAGGCCGTGTGTGGGGTAGTCATGGAGACCGGACATAGAGGCCGTGTGTGGGGTAGTCATGGAGACCGGACATAGAGGCCGTGTGTGGGGTAGTCATGGAGACGCGGACATAGAGGCCGTGTGTGGGGTAGTCATGGATAGGCAGACAAACAAGTGGATCCTCTGCCTCACCTTTGGTCAGGGCGTGGATACCGAGGCGGACGTGAGAGAAGTTCCCCTCTCCGATGTCCCCGCGCAGCTCGTAGAAGCCCACCCTGCGGCCCAGGACCAGGTCGTTCACCACGCGCTCGTTGTGCACCATGTCGTAAACAACGCGCTCGAATGGAGTCTGCCTCATCCTCTGCTCCGCGGTCACCTCCGGGATGAGCCGGGCCAGCGGCCTCACCACCTTCTCCACCACGGCCTCAGTCTTCCTCTCCTTCTTCTCTTCCTTCCTTCTGGGCCATACCTGTCTTGATTGGTTGCCTGCAGCCCCCGCGGGGGGACAGAACAGACATGGGGATGTTACACTGTGCATGATGGCGCATGCACCATGCGGATACCACATGTGCAGGACTGTCGACAGATAAGTCCCAGCATGCTCTCTGGCCTTGCATGGCATTGGTAGTCTGGTTATCCAGCCTATAGGTGCACAGTTAATCAACCAGCCATGCCTACCTGTCTGCCTGTCTGCCTGTCTGCCTGTCTGCCTGCCTGCCTGCCTGCCTGCCTGCCTGCCTGTCTGTCTGCCTGTCTGCCTGTCTGTCTGTCTGTCTGTCTGTCTGTCTGTCTGCCTGTCTGGGGCACAGATCCTACAGGTCTACCTTCTGAAGGTGATGTCCTGTTTGTGACTGACGTGGAGACAAGACTCTTACTGCAGTGGTAATGAGATTGACCTACATCAATTTTCCACAGGTTTAGCATCTGACCGTGTCATCTCAACATGCATGCATAGTGACGTCCTGTCAGTAGGATGTCACGGTTCTCAAACGGCTGGTCAGGATTGTTATAACCTCCAGTTTCAAAGAATGCTAGTGACTGTGTGATGGCCTTCTAGACCACTAACAGAAGTATCATATCTAAAGTAAAGTGTCAATATTTAAGAACAGCAAAGTTAAATCATCTTAGGTTCCTCATCATAGCTACATTCACCTCTTCTACTAGGAGATATAAGGTCATAAGGGGTCACCTAGGGTCATCAGAGATCAGGGGAGTTATGAGATGGATGTATCCAGTCTAGAAGTCAGGGGTCAGACATCAGACATCCAAATCTCTAGAGAATCAGACAGTCAGAACACCACCAGGTGTATTTGGAACTTGGTGTTTTGAAACTTAAATACAAATGTATTTCTTTCCAGTATATTCAACTAAATGATAACTGTAGTCCAGAAGATATGTCACCCTGATAAACAAGGATCACATATATGTGTAAATGACCCTACTCCTACAGGATCTCCTATCTGTCAACCCATCTAGCTGTTATAAGCACCACAATCTTCCAGTCATTCAGCAGTAACAGAAAACCTCAGAGGTTAAACAACCACTATGGCCTTACCTAGGGTTCTAAAGGTCAATGATTGGATAATTCAAGCACAAATGAAGAGTCATCCCTGCGCTGAAGAAAAACATCTCTCACTCTCTGACCCTGATCTACGTGTGGAGGATCTAATCCCGACTGCTGTTTCTGCTGCAGGTCTAAATTCAGAGTCATCCAGGGCCCTGAATTTCCAGATCAACTGCCTCCTGGGCTACCTGTGTCTGTAAGAACCCCTGCTGTTACAAGGCAGGATTACAGCTCTGTTTATAGTGCTGTCCAAGAGGATTATTTAATACCCTGACTTGACACGCTCTGTGTAACTCTTGTACATAGGACAGTGGACAAGAATGCTGTGCATATTATACAAAACTCTGTTGAAGCACAAATCAGATTTACCGGTTGGACTCCTGTCACATTTGTTGAACATTGCCAATCGTTTTTTTCATATCATCCTTCTGATGCTGCCTGTTCATTGAGAATTCTGAGACACAAACAGGAATAATGATGACAAACCTATCATTTCAAATTGCAGCACTGCTTTGAAAACACAAACCCTGCACACAAAACTACAGTAGATATCTAGCTACATCCCAAAACATCAAAGAACATAAACCATTTATATGACTCCATCGGATAGTAGAATCTAAATAAACGATTCGAGATAGTTGTGTGGGCTTTAGTACATTAACTTCAAAATTATTTCATGCCTGAACAAGCTGCCATCCTTTCAATAACAACACAAACATCTACCACGAAATAAAATGATAATAATATTAGTTTGGAACATCTTACCTGAGAGCTGTGAATCTTTCATGCCTCTACCTGAAGCCCGTGGTATAGTCTCAGAGGCAAAGGTGAACGGACTGTCTGTGATCCTCACCGACAGATACTAAACCAACCTTCCGCACTCAAACCAATCCTATTAGGCCCGTGTATTAATATCCATTAGGATCCCTAACAGGAACGTGTCACGTAAGACTGAAAATGCTGCACGGGCACTTTTATAGGACATTTTAGATTATATTAAGATTGTATTTTAGGTTGAGCATTAGTTTTGAAGCCATATGGATTTCTGTAGTAATATAAAATAAATTTGATAGAAAACATGAAACACTTATTTTCTTATAAGTTGTCACTTTGAAATACACTTTCAATTGCTTGATGTAAAAAATTGGAGCAAGTCTGAAATGTAATATTGTATGTAGTGACTGAGGATGGAAATCAATTACTGTCTTGATTTACGCACTTGTATATTTCAGATCTATTCGCAACATTTGAGAACTCCAGAGTTTTGAACACGCATCTATACTTCAAGGTGGGTTGATTGGCTTACATTTTAGACCAATAGCCAGTCCGTGTTTATCTATCCCACCAATCGTACAAACCGAAAAGATGGCGGGAGAGGCGGGACTTCTGGGGGCTGCGTTGACGAATGAGGATACATTCTGAGCGCGAAAGCACATGTTGATAGTAATGTTATGGTTCGACTCTCGTAAAACCTAGCAAGGTTCAAGCTTCAAGCGTCCGAAAAAAAAAACCCGTCTGTTTACTGACCAGAGCATGGCAGCAGTTGTGGAGTCGGACCCCGACCGGTGTGGAAGCGAAGAGGAAGGTCGGGGCAACGATACCGAGGAAGAGAATATTCAGCCACCGGGGCCCATTGTAGCTCCGCAGAACCGCCTCGTGAAGTTACCGCTCTCCCGCATTAAAGCTCTGATGAAGGCAGATCCGGACGTGTCTCTTGCCAGTCAAGAATCCGTGTTCATCATTGCCAAAGCCACGGTAAGCCACCAGGAACCCTGCGGTCATTAAACTTCGTTATTTGAAGCTGGCTAGCTAGTTGAAGTGTTGGTTCGAGCCTAGCATTGACAACACATTGCGTTGCTTCTCCAAGGAACTATTCGTGGAGATGATCGCAAAAGATGCGCTTGTGTACGCTCAACAAGGAAAGCGGAAAACGTTGCAAAGAAAAGATCTCGGTAGGTATTAATATGGCCCACTACTCAAAATCTCAACAGTATTGATAGTTGTCACTGATATGTAAACGATACTTTGTAATTCTCTCCTCGAAAGATAATGCAATAGAGGCCATAGATGAGTTCGCCTTCCTTGAAGGTAAGTTACTTTAACCAGCAGGTCGTGTAACCTTAGCCTCAAAACTGTCATCTATGTTGACTGACTAATGGATTTAATTGAATAATGAAGTCAGTTTCACTCCCTGGAACAGTGTTCATGTTGTGTTGTCAAACTGAAAACATTGACTGGCTGACTGATTTGTGTCCCGGTGATATTAAAGAATCTGGATTCTTTCTCTTTCTGAAGGTACTCTGGACTAGACCGCCTCATCTTCTCAAGGACTCTGATGGTAAAACAGATGAATCTGCAGAATGTAAGATATCAAGACTGATATCCAGTGTCAGTCTTGTATCATCTGCTTAAATGTTGGTGTCAGTCCGTGATACCGTCTTCACAAGCTGAGAGTTTGTAAGGCTCAGTTTCTACGTGATGGACGGCTCCTTCTCTCCAGGCCTAGTGGGCCCACAGTGAACATCCATCGTTTCTACTTTGTACTCAGACATGCTCAGTCTCCCCATTTTATAATAATAATATTTGTAAATATTGTGAAATCTTATGTTGGAATTAAATCATACAGATGTTTTCATGTTTTTTTTCGGAGTGGATCGTTTGAATTCATTTTAATTGACCACTTTATTATGATATATCTTGTGGTGTCGAATTTTGGACAACTAAATTACTGTCTTTGGTAACCGTTTTGAAACATTGGGAAACACAAGCGTTCCATTTTCATGAACTAATAATCTTGAGAGAATCCTGCCATGATGAATGACTTACAGGCTCCCTAGAAACAATGCTCTAAAGTGGTTCTCCAAAACGTCCAGGTAGACCTGTCCTGAGAGATCTCCCTGTCCTGGGGGTGGAGGAGGGAGAGATCTCCCTGTATTGGGGGTGGAGGAGGGACAGACCTCTCTGTCCTGGGGGTGGAGGAGGGAGAGATCTCCCTGTCCTGGGGTGGAGGAGGGAGAGATCTCCCTGTCCTGGGGTGGAGGAGGGACAGATCTCCCTGTCCTGGGGGTGGAGGAGGGACAGACCTCCCTGTCCTGGGGGTGGAGGAGGGAGAGATCTCCCTGTCCTGGGGTGGAGGAGGGAGAGACCTCCCTGTCCTGGGGGTGGAGGAGGGAGAGATCTCCCTGTCCTGGGGGTGGAGGAGGGACAGATTCCCTCTGCTCCACCCCCGGTGCCGGTTCGATTTCACCCCGTGCGTCTGGATAAGAGCGTCTGATAAATGACTAAATGTAAATGTACCATCTCCCCAGAGGGTGAACGAGGCCTGCAGGTCCATAATCAAGATACACACATGCCAGCCAGGGTGCCCATGTTGGTGGGCCCTCCTGCCTGAGCAAATTAAATTGATCTGCAGGAAATCAAGGATTGGGTTAAAAACACAAAGTTGTTTTGTTCCATCTGCACATTCCGGAAAGGAGCGGGCAAGGTCGATGAACGAGGTCAGTTGTGCACAGGAATATAAAGACCACATCTTTTATCAGTTATTCCCCTTTTAGGTATCAGGGTAATGGAAAACATTCCCTTCACTAATGATGAAGTACTTCTTGAAGTAATGTTCTCAGTAACGGTCTCTTGCTGCCTGACCGGTGTTACAAAGCTCTGGAGGAGAGGCTGCCCATCTCTGGTCATCAATCACCCAGCAGGACCAGCCTGCCAGGGACCTCTGTCCTCGACAATAACAGAAACAAGCTGTTTGTCTCTGGCAACCTGTGATGAGAACCTCCCCCAGCCAGAGAACCTTTGAGCATAGCACTGTTCCTTTTTAGAAATAATTGCTTGGAGTATTTGAAGTGAGCATGTATAGTTTAAGGTTTACCGTCTGAAGAAACGAAACGCTACGAGCCACAGATGTTAGTTAGTCTGAGGCCTGCCTGCTTGTCTGTCTGTCCTCCTGCTTTCTTTCCCAGACAACTACCTATAGAAGAATGCCCGTCAGTCTCAAACCTTCAGTGCTCGAGCTACAATAAAACATAATCACCACATGTTGCTCAGAGCTAATTTTATTTCCATTGTAAACAAAGACATTCCACAATGAGACGCCTCACTGGTCATTAGAGAAGTTAGGACTCACCTTTACCTTCTCTGCCCTCCCAAACAAGTCCCTTGGCTGGCCTCCCTTCCATTTTGGGTCCAACAGAACTCTGTATGGTTTATTTTGATCTATGATGTGATGTTGCTGCTTTTACACAATGGGTGCACCTCTCTGTGGATCAAATGTCTACACACACAGACACACACACCATAATGCACGACCACCTCCCCAGGAGTGTTCTCTGAAGGCCGAGCGTCCTCAAGACGTCCTCTACCCCCTTTGAGAGGAGGAACACCCCCCTTCCTCCACTTGTGTTTATTTTTGACCTCCTTGGCATGTTTGTGTCTGTATACTTTTACCGGGATCTCTTAATCGCTGCGAAGATATGCAGGAAATGTGTTTGGCTCCGGTGTACACTGAAGTCATGGGGAAGGTATGTTTTTGCAGCTGAAAGATTCCAACCTGATTTTCTTAAGGGTCGGAATTCTTGTTACGCTGCCCCCCAAGCCCCCGTCCTCCCCCTCGCCTCACCCCCCCAAGCCCCCGTCCTCCCCCTCGCCTCACCCCCCCAAGCCCCCGTCCTCACCCCTCCTCGCCCCCTCCTCCCCCCCTTGATACACAGACGGCATATTTGTACTTTTGAGTGCTCAGGTACGCACCCAGACAGATAGGGTTAGAGCACACAGCCTCGTGTCACGTTCTACTGTCTAATCCCACTATTCAAGGCTGAGGTGGAATTTGGTAGACTGGAGAATATGGCCATTATACAGTAGAGCAGAATGACAGGATGCCAAGGTTAACCCACTCAGATCACCCTCTCCACACACACACACCTACACACGCACGAGTATTCCCACACAGACACACACAGGGCAACACCAACTAATGCCTTCAAATGGCAACGGCGCTTGGCTAACTCAGAACTAACTAGTTGCTGTGTGAAGTCTTGAGAGGCAGCCACCAAGGCAGGCTTGGGCCTGGCTCTGTGGGGCTGGGTCTGTGGGGCTGGGTCTGTGGGCCTGGCTCTGTGGGGCTGGGTCTGTGGGGCTGGGTCTGTGGGCCTGGCTCTGTGGGGCTGGGTCTGTGGGGCTGGGTCTGTGGGCCTGGCTCTGTGGGCCTGGCTCTGTGGGCTGGCTCTGTGGGCCTGGCTCTGTGGGCCTGGCTCTGTGGGCCTGGCTCTGTGGGCCTGGCTCTGTGGGGCTGGGTCTGTGGGCCTGGCTCTGTGGGGCTGGATTGCGTAAACACAGCCGTTTGGGAAAAGACCACAGCTTTCTGTGAATGCCGATCTGTCCAGGTGAAGTTGTTGTGTTTGTCCAATGCGACTGTGCTCTATCACAGTCAGCTGAACACTGTCACAACACAGCTTAATGGATCTATGGCTGAACTAGACTTTCCATGACCTAAAGCTGTCATAAATCAACCGAATTTTAATAGCTTTTTGAAAAGGCGCTTTACACAGAGATGATGAGAGAAATACAGTGAGAGAAGTGAGATGGAGATAGATTGAGTGTGTGAGAGAGAGGGATGTGTGTGTGAGAGAAAGAGAGAGAGGTGTGTGTGTGAAAGAGACAGAGAGAAAGTGACTGTTTGACGGTGTTGGTGCATACAGCGCTGCAAGTGTGTGTTTACGTGAGAGAGAGCGAGAGAGTTTGAGTGTGAATGCGAGGGAGGGTGAGAGAGATTGGAATGGAGGGAGATCGAGTGAAAGAGAGAGAGGGCAGGGGCGAGAGAGGAATGAAGGGAGGCTGAGTTAAAGAGAAAAGAGGGAAGAATTGAGGGGTGGAGGATGGGAGGGTGAGTGAGTGAGTGAGTGAGTGAAAGGGAGAATGGTGGAAGGGAGGGAGAGTAAAACAAAGAGGTAGAAAGAGAGGGAGAGAGAGAGAGAGAGAGAGAGAGAGGGAGGGAGGGAGAGAGAGAGAGAGAGAGAGAGAGAGAGAGAGAGAGGGAGGGAGGGAGGGAGAGGGAGGGAGGGAGGGAGAGAGAGGGAGGGTGACAGGGAGGGAGGGAGGGAGAGAGAGAGAGAGAGGGAGGGTGACAGGGAGGGAGTATTATAAGAGAGGGAGGCGTAGAGAGAGAAAGGTAACAGTGGATTACTGCAGCTTGCCTGCCTGCCTGACTGCATGCCTGTTAGTGCCAGCCGAACCATGTTCCTTCAGCCTCTCACCATTATCTCCCTGTTTGCAGTCCTCCTGTCATCTGTGGAAGGTAAGACCGCAACACACACACACCCACACACATAGCTACTGTGGCAGGCTCCCTGCAGGTGGCACACTGAGCGATGGTGAAGGATGGGAGGGAGGAGAGACGGAGAAACAGGAGAGAGAAGAGGAGAAAGTGAGGAGGCAGGATGGCTGGAAGAGAGAGGGAGAGAGAGACATAGGAGATGATAAGAGAGGAGAGGGAGAGAGAGACATAGGAGATGATAAGAGGGAGGGGAGGAGGGATGTAAACAGTGTTAGAATGCGAGGAGTCAGTCCTATGACAACACAGAACATTCGTGTTTCTGTTTCGAGGAAAGGCAATTGAAAACATGGAATCAGTCCGGTACACGCACACTGTCATTTTACAGCATCTGTACGTAGCCTTTCCTTGTCTCCTTTTATAAGAAGCCTGTCATGTTGTCATGCACCTCTCTGTGTCTGTCATGTTGTCCTGCACCTCTCTGCCTCTGTCTGTCCCTCTGTGCTGCTGGAACAACCAGACATGATGGAGGAGCTTGTTCTAATTCCTCTGACATTCCTGCGTGCTTAAAGAGAAGTGTGTGTGTGAGCCTGTTTGTGTGTGAAGGGGAGAGCACGTGTGTGTGTGTGTGTGTGTAGTCTGTTGAGCAGATTGCATTACCATGTCAACACAGGAGTCCATTCCACCTGTGATAACACACAGCCATGCAGAGCTGTGATAACACACAGCCATTCCACCTGTGATAACACACAGCCATGCAGGGCTGTGATAACACACAGACATGCAGGGCTGTGATAACACACAGCCATTCCACCTGTGATAACACACAGCCCTGCAGGGCTGTGATAACACACAGACATGCAGGGCTGTGATAACACACAGCCATGCAGGGCGGGACAGTCTAGCAGTAACAACAGATCCCCTCGCCAGTAGAGGACGGTGCCAGTGGTCTCAGGGAGTGTGTTCGCTGGAACAGGAGATCACATTTTACATTTACATTTAGTCATTTAGCAGACGCTCTTATCCAGAGCGACTTACAGTAAGTACAGGGACATTCCCCCCCGAAGCAAGTAGGGTGAAGTGCCTTGCCCAAGGACACAACGTCATTTTGCACAGCCGGGAATCGAACCGGTAACCTTCAGATTACTAGCCCAGATTACTAGCCCGACTCCCTAACCGCTCAGCCACCTGACTCCCCATGCGGCCACATCTCTCCAGCTGTCGCGCACGGAGAGCATGCTTCGACGAGTTCGACAGCGATTAGTCTCACTTTCTCTCTACTCTATCCTTCCCCTCTCCTCCCTCCTCCTCTGCCCCCCCCCCCCCCCCCCCAGGTAAGGGGGTCCAGATGCAGAGAGATGTCCAGTGCTGCATGCAGTACTCCCAGGGGAAGGTGCGCACCAAGGACGTGCTGCGCTTCGAGTTTCAGAGCGTGGGCCCACACTGCAGCATACAGGCCATCATGCAAGTATTCCAACTATCCCCAGCTCCCCCTGCCTGCCACAGACATGGAAAATATGCCTGTTAGGGCTGAGAAGCATTGTCTGTCATCCAGAGCCCTGTTGTCATGGCTCCCATCCCACTGTAATTGACAGGGAAGGGAGGAAGGAAATATGTGGGAAAACAAGCCGTCCGAACCCCTCCAGACTCTCAACACACAGTACATGTAATGTTCCTGCTTAGCTATTACAGGAAAAAACTGGGAAAGTGGCCTTGGAAAACTAGTCCAGGTCTGGCCTGGGTTTAATAGTGTCTAGCCTGGGTTTAATTGTGGTCAAACTAAGCATTGGCTTTCCAGGCCCAGATTACTTAAATCCTTGTCCAGAAGTAATAGACAATTTTAGTCAGACAAACCTATAAAATCTGTATTGAATGTACCTTACGCTCTAGGGACTGCACTTAAAACTGACCTAAAACTAAATGGTCAGGTTGAACTTTCAAGTTAAGGTTGAGAGGGTTGTGTGTCGTATTGTACCCCTTCAGTTTGTACACCAAGAAGAGGGTTGTGTGTCGTATTGTACCCCTTCAGTTTGTACACCAAGAAGAGGGTTGTGTGTCGTATTGTACCCCTTCAGTTTGTACACCAAGAAGAGGGTTGTGTGTCGTATTGTACCCCTTCAGTTTGTACACCAAGAAGAGGGTTGTGTGTCGTATTGTACCCCTTCAGTTTGTACACCAAGAAGAGGGTTGTGTGTCGTATTGTACCCCTTCAGTTTGTACACCAAGAAGAGGGTTGTGTGTCGTATTGTACCCCTTCAGTTTGTACACCAAGAAGAGGGTTGTGTGTTGTATTGTACCCCTTCAGTTTGTACACCAAGAAGGCGGTGAAGTGTGCAAACCCCAGGGACAGAAAGGTGAAGAGGTTACTGAGGAAGCTGAATCTCCGCCCCCACACCAAGACACGCCGGACCATGTGGCTGCACCCCCACGACAACCTCCCCGTCATGTCCCAGGTAGGGAGCCGTGGAGACGCTTGGCCTGCCTGTACGATCGCTCCCAGAGGTACACCTCTGATCTCAGAACCCAGATTACAGAATGCTGCTGGTGGTGGGGATCCAGAACAAGATCCTACATGAATGCTGGCAGACGAGTCCTGTCTTCACGTTGACAAGCCTCTGATTCTAACCCTTTCTGGGGCAATTTTGGCATCTAGTTGATTCATTATAAAGGATGTGATTGGGCTGGTCTCACATATCTGAGTTTGGCAACTTTGTGCAACCATCAAATAAGTACATAAATACTTGGAAGGAGGAAAATGTCTTCCGGAATAAAAAACATACCATAAAAGGTTGAAATCTTCGGCAACAATTGATCAAGCTTAGAGCTGTCATTTGAAATAGTGTTTGGAATTGAAACAATTCTCCAAGTGTAAACTTCCACCACAATGTAGACAGTGATAGCACGGCAAGTCTTTGATTTGGTGGTCCCCTTCTTTCCCCAATGCCCCCCCTCCTCCTCACCCTCACCCGCCCCCCCCCTCCTCCCCCTCACCCCCACCACAGGATAAGAAAGAGGGATGGCAGACCATCCAGGTGGAATGAGAGAAGAGGAGAGATCGCCTCAGGAGGAAGAGGGAATTTGTCATAGGTAAGAAAACAGAAAGTCATCGCATTTTGCATGATCTCTACTCATGCGTTGGTTTGTTAGTACCATCACTTTTTCATTGAGCCAGAAGTGACCTCTTTAATGAATCTCTCCTCGCTCCCTTCTCTCTCCTGACAGGCCAAGTAAACTTTCAGCAGCTTGTCATCCTCGTCACCGGCTGGGCCCGAGCTGGCTGACTCTCCAGTCGTCTCGTGACCTTTGTCTGTCGTATCTTTCTCTTCTTGGGAGCGTGGAGGCAGACTGTCCCCTGCAGCAGACTGTGTGGACCAGGACCACACAGTTGGACCAGACCACAGTCTGCTGTGGACCAGGACCACACAGTCTGCTGTGGACCAGGACCACACAGTCTGCTGTGGACCAGGACTGAGCTCCACTCACTGGCAATTCAGTCAAACCAGGAAGGGATTATTATTTCTTTTCTTTTTTTACTAGAATGCAACAATTGAGATACTGTTTAGAAAAAAAATACATATGAAGCTGTAATAATATGTTACTTAAAGCGTCTTTAGCAAACAAATGCCCCTGATTAAATTAATTTGTAAAAGTTCAGTTCGATTATTAGAATTACTTGTGGGTTTGCTAAATTGAGACTGGATGGATCTTAGCCTCTGTATTGCTGTCCTTGACCTTTTTTGATATATATATATATCGCTAAATGTCTTCTACACTGAGTGTTGCTACCTATGCCAAAGTATTTGCCAAGTATTTCTGAAGACTCTCTCTGTTAGGAGAACATTTCTCTCACTCTCATCCATGGCTGTTTACTCACTGTAGGCTAGATGGCTGTTATCAACACTTCGTAGAGGGCTTGATCTAGTCTGGAACAACCTGTTATGTAGAATGCACTGTATGTTTAAACACCATGTTGAAAATGACTTCTTTTATAAATAAATAAGTAGATAACAAACACCTGTCTCTTCAGAACACACGTGAGCCTATCAGAAGCCCACACTCCAAATCTCACCTATCAGAAGCCTACACTCCAAATCTGGAACCTCCCACCCCAGAGCCCTCCTGCCTCACACTCCTAACACCTCCCTCCCCCCCTCCCTCCCTCCCTCCCTCCCCCCACCCTAACAAGCCACCCCAAACCCCCGCCCACCCTAACATGCCACCCTCCCCCCCTCCCTCCCGGCTCACACTGGGTCTGCTAAGCTACCATGGCTACTGGGCCTTTCATGTCCAGCTGATAAGCACCTTCACTGTTAGATCACAAGCCTTCCTGGCCCCCCCTCCTCCATGTCTCACAACACCTCACTAATGGCTGTTTGGCTTGCTTATTTTAGCTTGCTGGCTGGCTGGCCAGCTGGCTTACTTTCTGATTTACATTTTATTTGATGCAATAATGTAGGTCTGACAGCTGAGAGCTGACAGGCTAGCAGGCAGGAAAGCTGACAGGCTAGCTGATAGGCTAGCTGACAGGCTAGCAGGAAGGCTAGCTGACAGGCTAGCTGACAGGCTAGCAGGAAGTCTAGCTGACAGGCTAGTAGGCAGGCAAGCTGACAGGCTAGCTGACAGGCTAGTAGGCAGGCAAGCTGACAGGCTAGCTGATAGGCTAGCTGACAGGCTAGCAGGAAGTCTATCTGACAGGCTAGCAGACAGGGATTAGGAACCAGTTGAGGTGATGCAATCACGTGTTCAGCCGGGGCCCCCGGGGGCCGGTGGGGTGGTGTGGTAGCTCAGTCTGGCAGACTGCCCACTGATAGTGGAACTAGCCCGAGGGGAGAGTTGAGACCTGGTTACATGTTACCTCCAACCAGCAGAGGTAGACATTCTCCTCGTTGGGAGTCACACACACACACACACGAATCAGGCCATCCCCAGATGGAGGGCCACAGATAATAATGCCAGAAGGACGGTAGAAGGATCGAGATGCTGGAGTTGTGGATATCATTCCAGCTGACAGCCTGGTTCCTGAATGTATAGATGTATTAGATACAGAAGTTACCTTCATCATTTTCCATTTTCCCTGGTTCACAATCATGACACAAATCCCTTTGTGACTGTGTGTGTCACAGATACCCTTTCCCTCTCCATCGGTAACACTGAAAGACAAACACAATATTGGTTTCCTGAGACATTTATTTGCTGAAACGTAAAAAATCCTCCATCAAAATATCAACAGTCACGTTCTCAAAGGCAACACACATCCTAGCTATTTCACGAGAAACATTAGAAACCCAAATAACTAAGAAAACCAAAAACTACTTCACACACTATTTTGAAGACTTAAGTGCACTAGCTAATATTTAAAAACTTTACTGAAACATCAAACATAGTGGCGCTTAAAATCTAAACAATTACATCAGAAATAATACCATTTTCGAAAAACTTCACAGTCTCATTTTACACAAAATCAGCTATCAACATTAATCACAGGAGTACATGGATCATATCTTTACGTTATTTGTCCTTTTCTGCAATTTATCTTATTGCTCCTGCAGTAAGATGTAAGAGCAAGTTCTGTCATAGGTCTACAACCGTAACATATCACTAAACTAAACTAATCACTATGTATCGGGGGAGGCATAAGAAACTCCAAAATATCAAACATGAATGACAGAAACAACAAACAAACATTGTTTCAGTCCATAATCCTCCATTCAAATTAACTTCAGGATTCAAATTCAGTAAGAATGGTTCTACGATGACAACATTCCTTTCCAGAAGAAATATAAAAGGCCGGTTTGTTTTCTCAAAAAGTTTTAAACGAACTGAATACGTTACTTTAGATATATAAACTTTTATTACTATACGTAATAAAGAAAAGTGTAAAATATGAACACGTTTATTTACATTCGGTTGATGCAGTTCACGCACCTCTATGCTCTGTCAAATACATTCTTGATATGTGCTTAATCCGTGAGATTTGTTCGGTCTGAAACGCTGGCACATAGGAGGGAATGAATCGTAACAGTTTAATGACTTTAGAGGTAGATTTACAAAATGACAAGCATCTAACTACAGAATCCTCAGGGTACTATAGAACCAAACAACAACTATTTGGGACATCAAGAAATATAAGAAACTAGCTGAAAAGAATGTCTCAAAAACCTTTTTGCACCCATGTCAGAATTGTAATTGTATATTTCCAAACTATATCTTACTCGTCTCCCTGAATGTTAGCAAAAGGGAGTCAATTTTGTTAAACTGACATGGCAATGAAAACATTCTCACAGATACGGAACATAACATCTTTAGTTAAGAATCACTGAGCCTCATCTAGGTCTGGGTCTTGGTTTAGGTCTGGTCTAGGTTTGGGTCTGGTCCGGGTTGGGTCTAGGTCTGGGTCTTGGTTTAGGTCTGGGTCTGGTCTAGGTTTGGGTCTGGTCCGGGTTGGGTCTAGGGTCTGGGTCTGTTCTAGGGTCTGGGTCTGTTCTAGGGTCTGGGTCTGGTCTGAGTCTGAGTCTGGGTCTGTTCTAGGGTCTGGGTCTGGTCTGAGTCTGAGTCTGGGTCTGGTCCTGGCCCGGCCCGGCCCGGACATCACATGGGGGTCTCGCTGTTGTGGTGTTTGAGGGAGTCGTTCTCCTGGCAGATGAGCTGGTAGGGCTTCTCGTTCTCCTCGATGACAGAGTTGCCCGTCTCTGCGTCCTGCCGCAGCAGCTCCTGGCGTGAGAGGTGCTCCACGATGCCCGCGCCCAGAGAGTCGCCAAGGACGTTGGTGGTGGTCCGCAGACGATCCCTGAGACAGAAAGAAAGGGAGAAAGAAAAAAAAAGAAAGACTTAAAGGAAGGTTGCTGGTTCGATTCCCTGGCTGTGCCCAATGACGTTGTGTCCTTGGGCAAGGCACTTCACCCTACTTGCCTCGGGGAGAATGTCCCTGTAGGCTACTTACTGTAAGTCGCTCTGGATAAGAGCGTCTGCTAAATGACAAAAAAAAAGGCAGCTATGCAGAACTGCAGCTGCCAGAACCTTCTCTCTCTCCCTAGACTGAGACGATCCAAAGTTGGGTCATAACAATGTATTATGTATCAACAACCTTTCCACCAACACCTAATCTCTCTCTCTCTTTCTCTCCCTGTCTCCCCTCTCTCTCTCTCTCTCTCTTTCACTTTCTCTCCCTGTCTCCTCTCTCTCTCTCTCTCTCTCTCTCTTTCTCTCCCTGTCTCCTCTCTCTCTCTCTCTCTCTCTCTTTCTCTCTCTCTCTCTCTCTCTCTCTCTCTCTCTCTCTCTCTCTCTCTCTCTCTCTCTCTCTTCTATCTTCTGTCGCCTCTATCTGACATTTAAGGGACTCACAGGAACCAGTCCACGGCGATGATCAGTGTTATGTCCTCAGTAGGAAGTCCCACAGATGTCAATACGATCACCATGGTAACCAGGCCAGCCTGAGGGATGCCTGCAGCTCCGATGCTGGCAGCGGTTGCCGTGATACTGGAGGGGGGGAGGGGGGAGAGACATTTAATAAAGAGGCTAACACACACACATACAGACATACACACACACATACAGACACACACACACACGTACAGACATACACACACACACACATACAGACATACAGACATACACATACACACACGTACAGACATACACAACACACACACGTACAGACATACACATACACACACGTACAGACATACACATACACGTACAGACATACACACACACATGTAGACATACACACACACACGTACAGACATACACAACACACAAACACACACATTTAATGCACTTACGCACGTACGTGCATTTTCACACACATGAACACTGACACAGATAAGAGTGCAGGGACACAGACATGGTAGTTACTGCACAGTGCTGTTTTTTAATGAGCACAGTATCGACCCTGACAGGTCTATAGTTCCTCCTCCTTTGAAGTTCTCAGTTACTTTGTGAGGTTGAACACAAGTTAATAGACTTGTAGAGTATCTAAAGATCTCCTTCAATGACCAGGGGCCTGTTCCATAAAGCGAGTTTCTGGACTAAGCCAGGCTCGTGTCAGTTATTTTCCCTGGCATAAGCCTGGCTTAGTTGGTAAACTGGCTTTACGGAACAGGCCTCAGCCCCTTACCTGATGGTGAGGATCTGGCCAAAGTTGAGGTCCATGTCGTTGACCTGGGCGATGAAGATGGCCGCCACCGCCTCGTACAGGGCCGTGCCGTCCATGTTGATGGTGGCGCCCACGGGCAGCACGAAGCGGGTCACGCGCTTGTCCACCTTGTTGTTCTCCTCCAGGCAGCGGAAGGTGATGGGCAGGGTGGCGGAGCTGGAGGGCAGGGGTGGAGGGGCAGGGGTGGAGGGCAGGGGTGGAGGGGCAGGGGTGGAGGAGCAGGGGTGGAGGAGCAGGGGTGGAGGGGGCATGAAGATTGGGAGATGGATGTTTAAGCTCTCCCTTTACAAAGTTCCGTCTGTGTAAGAACTGTTTATACACAGGCTACTACAAACACACGCAAGCGCATGGTCAGCTGCTCGCCCGCACACTCACTCACGCACACACACACACACACACACACACCTGGAGGAGGTGCCGAGGGCGGTGATGAGAGCCTGCAGGAGGCCTCCTATGAAGGTGAAGGGGTTCTTCCTGGTGACCAGGAAGTAGAGCAGGGGCAGGACGAGCAGGCCGTGGATGAGCAGGCCAGCGATGACCGTCACCGTGTACATCCCCAGCTGACCCCCCATCTCCGCTAGGTCCTTCATCTCCACGATCTTCCCCGCTATGAGGAACATGATGCCTACAGGGGCGTACCTGGGGGAGGGGGGAGGGTGGAGGGGTGAGATGGAGGTGGGGGTGAGGGGAGAGATGGAGGTGGGGGTGAGGGGAGAGATGGAGGTGGGGGTGAGGGGAGAGATGAGGTGGGGGTGAGGGGAGAGATGAGGTGGGGGTGAGGGGAGAGATGAGGTGGGGGAGAGTGTTTAGTTGACGGGCAAACACCTTCACATCCACCTCAAGGCAGACACGAGCCCTGGAACCCCACCCCCGGCTGGTGGTCACGTGACGGAGGAGGAAACCCACCAGATGATGATGGCGACCAGCCTCATGATGGCTTCGTTGAGGCCGTCAAAGAAGTCTCTCAGCGCCTGGCCCTGCTGTTTCATGCTCCCGATGACCAGGCCGAAGCACATGGAGAACACCACCAGGCCCAGGGCGTTCACCCCGCCGGAGGAGCCTGACATGGGCACCACCTCCTCCACGCTCTCCTGCAGCACACAACCACAGACTTCCTTTTCTTTTGAAGATATATTTGTGGCCTTTTCCCTAGATTAAATCCAGTGAATTGGATTACCTTCGCTAGGGACAGTAAATGACACGCACAGCAGCTCCCATACCTGTATGGTCTGCAGGATGGTGGACATGTTCCCATACCTGTATGGTCTGCAGGATGGTGGAGATGTTCCCATACCTGTATGGTCTGCAGGATGGTGGAGATGTTCCCATACCTGTATGGTCTGCAGGATGGTGGAGATGTTCCCATACCTGTATGGTCTGCAGGATGGTGGAGATGTTCCCATACCTGTATGGTCTGCAGGATGGTGGAGATGTTCCCATACCTGTATGGTCTGCAGGATGGTGGAGATGTTCCCATACCTGTATGGTCTGCAGGATGGTGGACATGTTCCCATACCTGTATGGTCTGCAGGATGGTGGAGATGTTCCCATACCTGTATGGTCTGCAGGATGGTGGACATGTTCCCATACCTGTATGGTCTGCAGGATGGTGGACATGTTCCCATACCTGTATGGTCTGCAGGATGGTGGAGATGTTCCCATACCTGTATGGTCTGCAGGATGGTGGACATGTTCCCATACCTGTATGGTCTGCAGGATGGTGGACATGTTCCCATACCTGTATGGTCTGCAGGATGGTGGAGATGTTCCCATACCTGTATGGTCTGCAGGATGGTGGTGATGTTCACGGCAGCCAGGGCATCCGTGGTGTTGTGGGAGGAGTCCTCTGTTTGATTGACAGCCTGAGTTACGTTCCTGATGGTGATGGTCTTCTTGTAGACGGTTTTATACTGGATAACAGAAAATACAGATGATGTCAATCAGTCTTATAAGAGGAGAGGAAACGATGTGAGAGAGAGAATCCTTACCTGCTTGAAGCAGGCTTCCACCAGGTTCGGAGGAAACATGTTTCTGAGAGAAAAATCTACATTTTAGCATGTGGGCTGCCCAAGGGACTGGTATAGACAGTTACAGTTTATTGAACAGTTTTTCAGTTCAACCTCTGCTGTCAGACCTATTCAGAAGTCAGCGCACCTGATGAGGTCCAGGAAGGCATCTGCAGCCTGCACCGGCTCAATGCTGCCACTAGTGGCCACTGGTCTATCCCTTCTGCCCTTCCCAGGACGGATGATCATCACCATGACGATGCCAATGAAGACTGCCACCAAGGTGGTGACCATGTAGTACACCACAGCACGTATGCCCATCTTCCCAGAGGCCTTGCTGTCCAGAGAGGAGATGCCTGCACACAGTAGCACGGTCACATACACACACAGCAGCACAGTCACACACACCACAAGTAGCACGGTCACATACACACACAGCAGCACAGTCACACACACAGCAGCACGGTCACATACACACACAGCAGCACAGGCACATACATACACAGCAGCACAGTCACACACACAGCAGCACAGTCACACACACAGCAGCACGGTCACATACACACACAGTAGCACGGTCACATACACACACAGCAGCACAGTCACACACACACACAGCAGCACAGGGGAAACACTGGT
Source organism: Thaleichthys pacificus (assembly GCA_023658055.1). Taxonomy (NCBI): domain Eukaryota; kingdom Metazoa; phylum Chordata; class Actinopteri; order Osmeriformes; family Osmeridae; genus Thaleichthys; species Thaleichthys pacificus. The sequence goes on along the minus strand of CM042878.1, from coordinate 1,162,692 downwards.
TAGGGCTGTGATCAGGGTTAGGGTTGGGATAAGGGTTAGGGTTGGGATAAGGGTTAGGATAAGGGTTAGGATTGGGATAAGGGTTGGGATAAGGGTTAGGGTTGAGATAAGGGTTAGGATAAGGGTTAGGGTTGGGATAAGGGTTAGGGTTGGGATTAGGGCTAGGGTAACCCTGGCTTGTTCCGTCCTACCTGTGACCAGGCTGGACACGATGAGGGGCAGCACCAGCATCTTCAGCATCCTCATCAGCAGCTCTCCAGGGAAGGAGAAGTACTTGATGTCCCTGAGGGTCAGGTTCTGGGGCCGCAGGGCGAATCCCAGCATCACGCCTGGACACACACACACACACACACACACACGCGCACACACACACACCACACACACACGCACACACACACGCGCACACACACACACACACAGACACACACACACAGTTCTTAACCGATCTTATGATAGTTCTTAAGGAAAACTTGAAATGAAATTACTTTTCATCGACTAAAACTGGACAAAAACTATGCTGGATAAAAATGACCAAAATGTGACTAAAACAAACGAGAATTTCTTCGTCTAAAGACTAAGAGTACATCTAAAAAAGCTGGAACAGAGAGATCCAGAAGAAGTCGTCGACTTGGAAGACAAACATCCTCGTCTTTCCTCACCCAGAGCCACGGCCGCTACGGTGAAGATCACAAACAGGTTGCGTTTGAGGAACCCCTTGACGCTCTCCCAGGTGACGGAGGTCATCCTGTCCTTCACACCGGACGCCCTCTTCTCCATGGCCCTCCTCAGTCTCCGTACAGCTCCTCTTTCGGCCCGGGGCGGCTTCTCAGAGTCCTCGTTCAGGAATAGACTGGTGCTGTTTGGAGGTTTCTCATTCATAATCAGCTCCAGAACCTGGTCCAGGAGGCAGGTTTCCTGTGAAACTGGACGGGGGGTGGGGAGGGAGGGAGGCAGGGGGGAGGGAGGGAGGCAGGGGGAGGGAGAGAGGGAGGCAGGGGGGAGGGAGAGAGGGAGGGGGGCAGGGGGAGGGAGGGAGGCAGGGGGGGAGGGAGGCAGGGGGGAGAGAGGGAGGCAGGGGGGAGGGAGGGGGCAGGGACACAAAAGTGGGTCAAAGTGGAACAGCCTCCAGGGCATTTTGAACACAGTGGCATTACAAGCAGCACAACGGCGCCACATCCATTAAAAACCTCAAGTGTCTGTTTTTACACAGAATTAATGACTCAAGTGGCTGAAAGCCATCGGTTCCAGTTGTGTTGCTGACCTGATAGAAGAGTGTGCTATAGTGACACGAATAAACCTGGGAAGCTCTGAGTGGGTCTAAGCAGTTGTGTGGGTGTTGGAAACGGAGGCTTCCTCTGTGTTAGTGTATTGATGGACTGGCGGCACTTGGGCATAATTCTGGTCCTAGTCATCCTCATCACACAGCCAGACCAGCCCACAGACCAGCTGTCTCTGAGAGAGAGACTACAGGAAGGAAATGAGCCAAAATGACTAAAGGCACTCCTGCGAAATTCTACTGTCCGCTGGGAATGAACCAAATATGTTCTGTCCTGCTGTGAACTGGACCTTGTCTTCAGAGAGAGTCAGATATACACAAAGCAGCCGAGCGGATAAGGGAAGAGACGCCGTCAGAAGAGCAACAACACCAAGCCTGAAGCAGGGCACTGGTTCAGATCTCACAGCCTCGCGGCAAATTCCTGGTGGATTCCTGGTAAACATACATGCACAGGAGTTCAGGGTGCTGGGGGGCATAGCCAGTGAGCAAGGGAACGAAAAGGGGTGAGGGGGGTGATAGGAGGGCTGGGGTGAGGGGTGAGGGGGGTGATAGGAGGGCTGGGGTGAGGGGTGAGGGGGGTGATAGGAGGGCTGGGGTGAGGGGTGAGGGGGGTGATAGGAGGGCTGGGGTGAGGGGTGAGGGGGGTGATAGGAGGGCTGGGGTGAGGGGTGAGGGGGGTGATAGGGGGGCTGGGGTGAGGGGTGAGGGGGGTGATAGGAGGGCTGGGGTGAGGGGTGAGGGGGGTGATAGGAGGGCTGGGGTGAGGGGGGGTGATAGGAGGGCTGGGGTGAGGGGTGAGGGGGGTGATAGGAGGGCTGGGGTACATTGAGTTTCTCTTGCCGGTTTTCCTCTGAAGCACAGAGAGACTTGGCTCCATCTCGTTAGGCTGGTGGCATTTCACACCTGACCAGGAGCGGACACTAACGAGCTGGTGGGAGGAGGCGGGACGCACATTTCCAGCTCAGAGAGCACGTCCTGCTGCCACGGTTACTCACATCTCTACCCTGTCAGTCCTGCTGTCGTCTGTTAACGCTTCTTACACAGGAGCCACACAACCTCTCACCAGCAGCACGCACAGTGCAGTCAGGAAGTCAAGAAACACGCTCTATCAAAACTGGAAATTAACGTTACTTTTCTATCGATTGACAACATTTGGACTCATCACGATGCCTGTGTGCATATCACACTTTTCAGAGTTGCTTATCAGCATCTACATCCAATCTTTAAAATAAAAAAAGTGTTGGAAATAAAGATCCAGTACTAATATAATCCCACTCACACATCTGAACACACACCGAGCCAGGGTCATGGGGTCACGGGGTCGCAGGTACTCACCGCTCATGGTTGGATGGTTCTCCCACTAACAGCTAGCGGCGTTCTACCTGTCCTGCCTTGTCCAGCGTAGCGCCTCACTGACTGAGGACTGGCTGGAGTTTGAAGCTGCTCTCATCAGCACACAGACATGAAACACTCTGTCATCTCCCCTGAGCTGACCTTCACGTGCCTGGTCAGCTGCCCCCCGCCCCGCCCTGCCCCGCCTCTATCACCCCCCATCCCCCTCACCTGCTCTCTCCTCCTCCCTTCTCCTCTCCTCTCCTCTCCTCCCCTGCCTTGCCCTGCCCTCCCCTGCCCTCTCCTCAGTACCTGTCACCTACCTGTACCTCACCTTGCTTCCAAACACTGCCCACTCACTGCACACCGCACCACACACCACATGTAGCCTAAGTGACGATAAATAATCTCAGGATTCATTCTGTGCCATGCTACCCGTATGTAATCCATTCTTTCAAAGAAACACATTTTAACGTCGCTTTCTCCTGACAAAATGTACCTTTAAACATATCAAACAGCACACGAGTAAGTCATCATATATATTATTTATGCCAGTATACCCTGTTTATGATGTTTCGTCTCCCGCTGTTGAAGATGCTGTCATGCAGTGTTCCGCTGGTCGTCTTCAACTGGTGGTTCTTACAACCTAGACGCACAAGTATGACAGCGTTTGCCTACGGTGCATTGTTGCTAGGGATACAATCACTAAAACCAGTGAGGTAAAGTTGAAATAACAAAAAGTGCAGTCGATAAAATCAAATGTTGCAAAGCAATACACTCTTGGACAGAATAAAAAAATGTTAAAGATAATCCTGAAGACAATTTGACAAACCTTCTTTTAAGACTCACGCGCAGCTGTAAGCTAATTCATTGGCTCCAACTCCACCAACCAAACGAGAACGATCCGACGTTCCTCAAGTGAATCTTGTGTTTTCACTTCAACCATTTATTATGTTTCACCACACAGACGAGGACGCTTCTTCTACACCCTCGGGCGTGGAAGAAAAAAAACCCGCCTGGAAATCCGTGTACGTGGGCGGCGGAGGTTAAAGATTCTTCAGGCGCGAAGGAAAGCCACCTGCCGTCCATTTAATTCGTCAGAGTTTATGATAACTCAGGTTAGCCCAGTAATGCCAGTTCACCCTGGCTACTGAAGCTGACGGGTAATATAGGTGCTTTATCATAAAGTAAGGACACAGAAAGGGGGAAAGTAACTGCTGCCTAATGGATAAACTAGTTGCTCCTTCAAATACAGACTTTTACTCCACCGCCTTTGGATGAGGAAGAATGACGGGTTAATTTTGTTCAGACGTTGTTTGCTCAGATACATTTGCAAGGGCTTTAATTCTTCTTCTGAAAACTTAAGATTGGGTAGGTGGGTGGGGGTGGGGGTTAGGATTCATCCACTACGCGCATTACCATGACAACATGCCTTCTTGTTCTTGCCCTGATCTGGTGTGTCCGACCCAGGGGACACAACCTCCGGTTCCCAGCTGCCCACACTCACACCCACTCCAGCTGTTTCAGGTCTTTACCAGTATGGATGTACAGGGTTGCAACTTTCCACAAAGCTTCAAAGAACTCCGTGTTCGAAAACCAAATTTCTCTGAAACGAAATTTACTTTTGAAAAGTTGTGAAGAGGTGGATAAGTCGTTGTAAAATGTATGATTTGCCAGTTGGCACCTTCTCAGAATAGGAAGACATGGAAAACTCCATGTTAAACCAAGGGGTGTTCTGAGGATGAGGTGATAGCCTACAGGAAGTGGAACCTCCTCAAGTATTCCGTGAATGTGACATTATAAACAAATTTCATATCAAGTCCCAGATCTTCATAAAATACAAATAACCATAACCACCAAGCCAGCCACGTAAACAACATCTATGATTAGCTCAGAACCGTGCATGGTCACAGAAAACATGTCTGTAAATGCAGCTTTGTATTTTGGACGTCGTTTATATAAAGTGATTAAGTATGTAAAGAGTTTACTCTCATTTATAACATTTTCAATATCATGATGCTGAATCTATACACCCACATGCACACACAGGGATGGTGTTCCATCTTTCAGCCATGCCCTTACACACTTGGACACCATTTTAGATTCATCTCAAGAAAAAACAAAGAATTGAAAGCTTTCCATGATTCCAGTGTGTTGGGTCTCCAGTGAACATGATGGGAACAGATTGCATCTCTATGGAAACGGAAGCACACAAGCATTGACGTGGGAGGTGCACATGCATGATCCATGTTTAGCAGAGTAATTATTCATTTGCCCGCAGAAACACAGCTATATCACCTCCTGGGTAATATCTGTGCAGTTGGTTGTATGAAATTCCATCCATTCAATTGGATGAGTTACTTTATACTATTGGAATTTGGTCATTGAAAATTGTTCTTGTTCAGCAAGCTATGGTTTGTAATCATTTAACCGTGCATGTAACAAGAATAAATCTTGTAAAGTAGCCTAATTAGCCAGGAAGACGTCATTAGATATTCCTTTCACAAAGCCCAATTTGGCAACAGTCAACATAAGCTAGTCAACATTATCTTCCATTAGCTACCATATTTTGGCCATCATTTATTACATTGTGCTTAATTTACTGTATAAAACAGGGACATTGAAGGAAAGATGCGAATCCAGTGTAGTCACTGTAAGACTGCACGGCGTGGGTGGGAGTAGAAGGCTACTACTGTACACAGGGTCGGCTCTCTAGGGAGCAGAGTTAGGCAGGGTAGTAATTCTCTTGTTAGAACCAGCTATAGCAGGCTAACAGTTACCTAGCAACAAGCAACGTGTTAATGTTGTGAACAGGACGGCAGTCAAACTGGTCTGGTGTGGACCTGCCTCTGGAGGAGCTGGCGGGTGTTGTCTGAGAGCTGTATTCCATGAGTACAGCCGCTGCCCTGCATAACTAACTCCATAGGTGGCCCCCGGCCGAGTGGAGCATGCTTCCGTCTGAAAGACACAACTTTTAATTATGATCTCGGTGTCATCTGTCTCTCTTTCGCTCACACACACACACACGTGCACGCCCATATGCATGCACACACACACATTTGCCTCATCAATTATTTCTCAAAAGAGACTTTTAGATAAGCCTCACCCGGAATCGATCGCCCCCTTGTGTGAGTCTGTGTGGTATTTTTGGACAACAAAAAGCTTTGGACAGTAAAAAAACAAAACAAAAAAACAGCTCACCTGTTGTTAGCGGTACAGAGATCTGTACACCACTTCAGAGCTGCACATCTATAATTAGAAAGAGGATTAGCAATGATAATGTACCACATCTGTGGCGTTTCATAACGGCAGATGTAAGTGAACACATTACGTGCTAATGAGTTTTAGTTTAGAGATGTGGACGGAAAGGTATTCCAGATTAATCCAGATTTCTCTACTTGGGCTTTGAAATGTAGGCTCATCACGTGTCATTTTCAACATTTACATAGATAATTGAAATGTCAGTTGATTACTTTCAAACATGCGACACCAGCTGTTTCTGTATATAGTAGAGGGAAAACCAAACGGTCTCACATAACGTAGCTAAATCTGGGATCCAAGACACAGTTTCTTTCAAAAATGTACAAGCACACAGATGTTTATATGCACACAGAAAACAAAAGGTTTACCACAAATATTTTGATTTATTTTCAAGGACATTCAGATTATACAATCAATTGCCAAAATGGTAAAAGTACATGTTTCAGTCCCCACTGTAGTTTGCATAGTTAGGGAGAGCAATTACATATAATAGTTATTACACCTTAAGAAACTGCCTTTATATATACAAAAAAAGGCAATTCAAGGCAATATGTGTGGTTTTATAATAACCAGCTGGGTGTGGAATTGATAGGCTAGTCTTTCGACACAAATTTAAACAATACACGGGTATGTCGTACAAAAAGTCTAAGACTGTTAATACAAAAGGTACCACTATAATCTGCATTACAACTTTCCTAATGACTCTTTGCTGATTTAAATAGGAACAGGGTGGAACAGGGTGGAACAGGGTGGAACAGGGTGGAACAGGGTGGAACAGGGTGGAACAGGGTGGAACAGGGTGGAACAGGGTGGAACAGGGTAGTTCACTGCAGACATATTGCTGTGAGGCAGGAAGAGTTAGTTAGAGGCGAGCGAGGCCAGTTTTTGCTCAACACCTTATAGAACAGGAACAGTTATAGGAAACCTCTGGAAATCCTCTGGAAATCGTCTCTCTATTGGTGACAGTAGAGTTAGTGGTGCATTTACAAGAGTAATATTGCAGCTGTTTCTATCAATCAATAAACATCCAAAAGGTCAACCTCTGTCCAACATATTCCAGTGAGGAACTAAAAATGTGTCGTTTTAGATGCTACAGTGAACAGCTGGTTCTGAGATGTTTGTATTTGGCAGAAAAATGATGAACAGTCGATCAGAAGACACACAGAAAGCAGTTTGGTTGTGCTTGATACTTGTGCACAATGAAGACAATATTGTGGTAAAGAAACCTTCTAATTTACTGAAAAAATCTATGGAATAATTGCTCCTAAAAACCCAAAGTAGTGTTAAATCCCTAACACTCATGTTTGCTATTCTCAAACATTTTATTATAGATTCTACATGAAATCTTGGATATCCATACACAGGTAGATTACAAGCGTGATCAAAGACCATGTGTTTAACCACTGGATGTTGTACACCACAATAAAAAACATGCAAAAAAAATAAAAAATAATAAAAAAGGTTTCTTGGCATTTCCCTGTCCTTTGGCTTATGAAAATACCGACATAAAAATTGTGAATACAAGATGAATCAGAACAAACCTAACATGATTAGAGTGTTTACAGTAGTTTCCCGTGCTGAAATATAAAGTTACTGGTGATGATAAAGACTTGACAGCCGGTATCTTAGACAGTATAGTAGAGGATGGCTGATGTTGGGCTGTAATGGTGTCATCAAGATGGGTTCAGAACCATCACGAACCCAGGATCTAGGGGTGCATGAATGCCTTGAAAATATTCCATCATTGACCATTAGTCAATTTGGCACCCATTCAGACAGCATGTGTCAGTGCTACTGGACAGCACTCAATCTGACTAATTGACATTCAATTAGAATGTTAAGAGGAAAGGCTTAAGATATATCCGGTCTTGAGGGCACTTTTTAATTTGTTTCCTGAATGGACTGAATTGAACTCAACAGACCCTGTAGTGTTGAACTGCTCGTGTTGTGGTTGTTTACATCATGGAGTGTCTGACTGCTTCCTCCAGAGACTTCCTGGTCACCAGCAGTCCTCACCACATCCTCCTTCTTCTTCGTCAGTCTCTTCCTCGCCTGGTCATGGGTCACCATGGTCATGTCCCAGCCGTTCACCTGGGAGGACAGGTGACACACACACGCACAGCACACACGCACGCACACACAACAGAAAGACAGAGTTAACAATTCAAATTGTACATTTTCTTGCCTCACATTATGCAGTCATTTAATCGGAATGTTTTGAACCACTAACAGGGCTTGAGTTTAACATTCAGTATGACTTGTAGTGAACAGTGCCATCTAGTGGCGGTGCAGCGGTAAAGTCACTGTTTGCAGGACATGCATGTATTCAGTATGTATGTAGGTGTATAATAGATTATGTATTCCCTAAGGCTTGTTTAATACCTGCATGATTTTGTCTCCCATCATCAATCCAGCCACTTCCGCTGGTCCCCCCGGTGACACCCGGGTCACGTATATACCCTGAGGGCGTCACACACACACACACACACAAGTTCACACACCACATCTGAGGCCACTGGATAACCTAACCACGCAGCTAAAACTGACAAAGAAAGATGTGTTTTGCTCCAGGTTTAAACCAAGTGCACCTCATACATCAGACAGTCTACAACGTCCCTTGTTACGGATTGATTTTGCGGTGGGGGAACAAGCCCCATGTTTGGTCACTAATCAGTCAGCTTCCTGATTGGGTGTGTTCTGTTTGACTTCTGGGCTAGCTGATGTGCGGGGCTTGCCTGTCTTCTCCTGCCCACAGGAGTTTCTCTACAGCTCGCTGAAACATCCCACAGCTCAGGAAGAACAGCTCCAAACAGGTGTGCCTCGTTCACTTAGCTTGGCCTTGTTAGCTGGAACCCTACAACTGCCATCGAGTTGGCCATGGAAGCGAGAAAATCGAACACAAGTCCATCTCTCCTACCTCCTGCTCTAGAGACTCATGGTGTGTCCTGTCCAGACCTTGGGGTTCCTCTGGGGTCTCCTACCTTGTCTGTTTTGTCCTCAGAGAAGGGGTTCTGTCCAGAGTCCTGGTCGATCCCTCCTCCAATACTGAAGCCCAGGATTAGGTGCTCACCTTGACGCAGCTTGTGTATTTCAATCCGTTGCTGTTAACACACACAAATACAGACTTTGGGGGTCAAGAAGTCATGTTTTCCTATTAAGATTTCGCCCAAGACAACAGTAAGTGTGGTTGACCGTAAGTGCAAAGGATAGCTTTAAAGATGTTTATGATAGTGCCTGGATGAAACAGCTTACAGCTGCTGTTTGATAAAGTTTGATATAAACACGGCGTTTTGAGGTCATAGCAGCCTAGCTAGGCTATTGAGCAAGACCATCTCCGTCTATCATAATAATATCAGGGCGGGGCTCCACAAAATAGAATAAGTGGAACCGATTATAAAAGCAAGAATGTGCATGGTAAATGTGGCAAATAAGCTAGCTAGAAGACTGAAAAACGTCCCTGAAATTAGTTTTTGCCGGTTGGGATATAATTGGGAAGTAACTGTGTTTATGCGATTAAGAACAAATTATATGTAAAAGGAATTAACTGATATTAATCACCGGCTGCACCATGGGCACTATACTGTCAACAGTCATACAAACTCGGGATTTAAACTCTTATCACCATTAGAAGGTGGTAGGTGAGTCGGTGACGCCCTGTTGTCTTCAAGCAGTTCGGTTTCACAGCTTGATGTTTGCTTCCAGCTCAAAAACCAAACTAGCGCTTACCTAGCTAGCTCATATACTGTTATAGTTGACATATGTTCCCAATGTCAGGCTGAATGAAGTCTCTCAATGGTAGGCGACACTGTAGGTACTTAAGCTATCTATAATACAGTTCGTTCAAACATTAGCAACGCAATCTTCTCAAAATAGCGACGCCTGTTTTTATGCTACAGTACAATATAACTTCAGAGAAGAGTTAGGCTAGCTCTAGCCTACAACATTTTCTACACCCCTGGTTGCTTACACACCCCTTTGTTGCCTAGCCTAACGGCTATCGTTTTACATCGTTATAAGAAAAACAAGCTTAGTGAGGTTGTTGTAACATGTTACAGCTTAAATTGCGATTGACAATTAAGACCGTTTTAGGACATAGCCAGTAGATCTCTTTAGCTGGCTTGAGGTGGGCTTCCCATCGTTGGATAGTTCAGACAGTAACCAGACTTCCAAACTTACCACAACTGCCGTCACTGGCTGTCCAGGGATGAACGACATTGTCTCGGAGAAACCTGGGTTCTGAATCTTGCTGCCGGATTCGTACAGTTTACTAATCAGAAATGCTAGTTCTTCTAGGAGTAACAAACGTCCTTTGTTAACGCATGAGTAACATGATGATTCCTGACATGTAGAAAGCTTAATGATGTCATTCCGCCACTCCAAAATCAGTGGGTTAGTGTGTTTTGATTAACGGCTTAGCATGGAAGGGTGGAGTTGCCGAGAATGCAGTGATAGAACCGTTCGAACATTGAAGATCCGCCAGGCCACGCTACCGATACTTACAAAACGAAAATCCCCTTTGACTCGTCATGGATGCCAAAGTCCTGCAACACGGAAGGGGTTATATGTCTATGGGTGTAGCCGCAGATAAAGATGTAGCCAGCCAGGGGAACTGCTTGTAAACCGAGTGTGTATATCCGATTTAGACCTCATATGGGTTCAACAAATTGTGTAGATCAATAAGAAATAAAATTAACTTTTCTATACCACATATTAGTTTCAGCATGGTTGTTTCATTAATAATGTTTACTTGAATAAATCTTGTGTTTTTCAAAGATTATTTGTACTTAAATTTGAATTTCTTTTGTAAAGACACTTTTATTACATGTTAATGATACTTTCTAATATGTGCAAATTAGAAAAAAAGTTGAATGTGAATTTTTATTTTTTTTGAAAGGTTGACAAAAATATTTTTTATAAAGTTAAAAAAAAAATGTTTTGAAAGGTTGAAAGAAAAATGTATTAAAAAAGTTTCTAAACAAAAGTTTGCATCATTGATGATTACTTCACGAGGACTCTACTGTACTCTATTGTACTCTGCTCTGCTTTCATCTACTCTGTTTTGGAGTCAGGTGGCTGAGCGGTGAGGGAGTCGGACTCGTAATCTGAAGGTTGCCAGTTCGATTCCCGGTCATGCCAACTGACGTTGTGCCCTTGGGCAAGGCACTTCACCCTACTTGCCTCAGGGGGAATGTCCCTGTACTTACTGTAAGTCGCTCTGGGTAAGAGTGTCTGCTAAATGACTAAATGTAAATGTAAACTCTAACCAATTCTTAAACAATTACATTCTCATTTATTCATGCATTCATCATTTATCCGAAGCAACAACAGGGAGATTTGAACAAGTCACTTCACGAGCAATGTACAGTTCTGTATTAGTTGTATCAGAGAATGTCTAATATGCCGTCTAGACGGGCTCTGTGTAGCCCACAGATAAAGATGTAGCCAGCCAGGGGAACTGCTTGTGTGTATATCCGATTTAGACCTCATATGGGTTCAACCAAGTCAACCAAGAGAAAGCAGATTGTTTAGATCAATAAGCAATGAAATTGAGTGTATATAATATCATATATAATAATAATAATAAGACTTTATTTATATAGCACATTTCATACAAGAATTGCAGCTCAAAGTGCTTTACATAAAATCAATGAAAACCATATTATAGGTTATAAAAGTAATAAAACCCTTCTGAACACAGGCCGCAGTCTTTGCGGTAATCCAGAACAATCTCAGACCTTTTGCAGAGCAGTCCAGAAGCTATGTTGCTCAAGCCTTTTAACGTTGGCCACAAAAAAGTACTAGGCCTACAAAACAAAACTAAAAAGTGTATTATGCTTATTTAAAGTATTTTTGGAGCCGGCGTATTTACTGAAGCTGCAATAAACATTGCATATATATACATACACATATATATTATACAAAATCTCAAATAATTGAGATGGAATCATTTGCTGACAGCTTGGTCCCCCCCAGTTCAAAAATTCCATCTGCACCCCTGGAAACACCTGAGGTCTGAGGTGTTCACTTCCTGTTTGAGGTGTTTCCTTCCTGTCTGAGGCGGTCACTTCCTGTTTGAGGTGTTTCCTTCCTGTCTGAGGCCATCACTTCCTGTTTGAGGTGTTTCCTTCCTGTCTGAGGCCATCACTTCCTGTTTGAGGTGTTTCCTTCCTGTCTGAGGCCATCACTTCCTGTCTGAGGTGTTTCCTGTGTGTCCAGCAGCTCTGTCACAGGTGCTGGTAAAGCAGCAGCGTTGCCAGGGTGATCAGACAAACCCCTGACGTGCTGACCGCCCAGTCTAAGGTCTGTTGGCCACGCCTCCTTCGAATCCCAGCCCGGCGGACCCTTACGGAACTTCCGACTTCTCTCCTGACCGTGTCATCTTGTGTCCTGTTCCCATTGGCCGCAGTTTGACTGACAGGTGTTGTCCCCGCCCTCTCCGCCATTGTGAGGTCACTGGTGTTCTGGTTGCTGGGAAGTCGATCTGAAGATTGAAATATTATTCACTGGTCAACTGTTGGAGGTAATCTCATCTACAAGCTGTCATTACAGATACCTCTAAATAAAGTAATCAGCAATCAAATTTAAAAGACAACATTGGAAATACTGGGCAGAGGAATCTTTTAACAGTCTTTAGACTTCATTTGAAATGTCATTAAAATAATTATAATTGACATTATAGAGAGTCGGACAATGACCATTGTGATGGTGATGAGATGATTGTGACAATCCTGGCACCTTGTGGCATAAGTGAGTAAATGCATGACATGTTCATGACATCGCTAATAAGTGACTTACATTAGAGGCTAAAACTACAGCCTTGCCAACATCATTAGAGGCTGACAACATAAGAGGCCAACATCATTTGAGGCTGACACCATTAGAGGCCGACAACATTATAGGCCGACAACATTAGAGACTTGACACCATTAGAGGCCATCAACATTAGAGGCTAATATCAATGACTTACCAACAACAGTTTGCATGAGGCCTCCAATCAGAGCGATGAGTGCGGAGACTACAGACGCATAAGCCTGTCGACCAGAACCAGGAAGAACATTAGAGGACTTCACATGCACTTACAGAACAGAGGAAGAACCCAGTGAAGTGACTAATGCAGAGAGGGAGGAAGGCAGGGGGATAAGAGGCAGGGGGGCAGGAAGGCAGGGGGATAAGAGGCAGGGGGGCAGGAAGGCAGGGGGATAAGAGGCAGGGGGGCAGGAAGGCAGGGGGATAAGAGGCAGGGGGGCAGGAAGGCAGGGGGATAAGAGGCAGGGGGGGAGGAAGGCAGGGGGATAAGAGGCAGGGGGGCAGGAAGGCAGGGGGATAAGAGGCAGGGGGGCAGGAAGGCAGGGGGATAAGAGGCAGGGGGGCAGGAAGGCAGGGGGATAAGAGGCAGGGGGGCAGGAAGGCAGGGGGATAAGAGGCAGGGGGGCAGGAAGGCAGGGGGATAAGAGGCAGGGGGGCAGGAAGGCAGGGGGATAAGAGGCAGGGGGGCAGGAAGGCAGGGGGATAAGAGGCAGGGGGGCAGGAAGGCAGGGGGATAAGAGGCAGGGGGGCAGGAAGGCAGGGGGATAAGAGGCAGGGGGGCAGGAAGGCAGGGGGATAAGAGGCAGGGGGGCAGGAAGGCAGGGGGATAAGAGGCAGGGGGGCAGGAAGGCAGGGGGATAAGAGGCAGGGGGGCAGGAAGGCAGGGGGATAAGAGGCAGGGGGGCAGGAAGGCAGGGGGAGCGAGGTATGGGGGGCAGAAGGGGCGGGGAGGGAGAGGCAGGGGGGCAGAAGGCAGGGAGGCAGAGAGGATAGCTACTAATGAGAGCTGGATGGGGTCCTGAGTCAGCGATCTCCAGGCTCGTCCCATCTGGAGAGCCAGCAGGAGCAGAGCGCAGGGCAGCACCTCCTCCTCCTCCTCCTCCTCCTTCCGCACACATCTGAGGACACATGCCACACACTCATACACACAAACCACACACTGTACACAAACACAGCAGTCAACTGCACTCAATACACATTCAATACACACTATCCACTATACCTACACACACCACACACACACACACCGTGAAGCTCCAGCATGGTCTCCAGCCTGAGGTGTAGGATATCTATAGTGTCATTACAGACTGATAACATCGTATTAAACAGCCTTCCCCAACTCACATCACTAACTATGCCCGTCTGCAGTCTTGGGAGGTGAAATTAAGACCTTTAATTTAATTAAAACCATTCTGTAAAAGAGAGAGAGAGAGAGAGAGAGAGAGAGGGGGAAGGAGGGGGGTACCTTAGCAGCAGCTTCACCACCACAGCCTCCTGGTCATCCTGCTGAGACACGTTCAGCTGCCTCTGGAGCCGGCCTGGAACAGCATGACCCTCCAGCACCACCACGGCCAGATTATAAAACCCCTGAGGAGGAGGAGGAGGAGGAGGGGGGGGGGGAGGAGGGGGAGGAGGTGGAGGGGGGGTGGAGGATGAGGAGGAGGGGGGATGAGGAGGAGGAGGATGAGGAGGAGGAGGAGGAGGGGGGGGGATGAGGAGGAGGGGGGGGGGATGAGGGGGAGGATGAGGAGGAGGGGGGGGGATGAGGAGGAGGAGGAGGAGGGGGAGGATGAGGAGGAGGAGGGGGGGGGGTGAGGAGGAGGAGGGGGAGGAGGGGGAGGAGGGGGAGGATGAGGAGGAGGAGGGGGGGGGAGGAGGAGGAGGAGGGGGGGGAGGAGGATGAGGAGGAGGGGGGGGGGATGAGGAGGAGGGGGAGGGGGGAGGAGGAGGGGGAGGATGAGGAGTGAGCGAGAAGGAGGAGGAGAACCATGAGTGTGACGGAGGACTCCTGAGTGCTGGGTCCTAGACAGCACTGTGTATTATAGAAATGAACTGTCTGGGTGGGTCAATTGGTGTAAATATAGAAGTGGGAGAGAGGGAAGGTAATGAAAAAGATAACAGCTCTAGTGGAGGGAGAGAGAGAGAGAGAGAGAGAGAGAGAGAGCGATAGATCGATCGAGACAAGAAGAGAGAGGGGGATAGAGACGGACACAGAGAGACCAGAGAGAGAGAGACAGAGAGAGCGAGACAGAGAGACACAGAGAGAGAGACAGAGACACAGAGAGAGGGAAGCGAGAGACAGAGGGGGGAGAGAGAGGGAGACTGACCTGGGAGCTGCCTGCCAAGCCGGCCCTGGTGTACAGAGATATGGCCTGGACCACGTCAGGGGTCACGACTCCGGGCCCACCATGGTAGAACAAGTCTCCCATCTTTAGCAGGCCTGAGAGAGAGAGAGAGAGAGACATAGACATATAGACAGAGAGAGAGACAGAGAGAGAGAGACATAGACATATATAGACAGAGAGAGAGACAGAGAGAGAGAGAGACATAGACATATATAGACAGAGAGAGAGACAGAGAGAGAGACAGAGAGAGAGACAGAGAGAGAGAGAGACATAGACATATATAGACAGAGAGAGAGACAGAGAGAGAAGAGACAGAGAGACATAGACATATATAGACAGAGAGAGAGAGACATATATAGAATGCTTGATTTGAGTTTCCCATTTTATAATGTTGAACAGCAGTAAGTGTGGAGGAGTAGTTAGTCACCAGATGGGTGGGGGTTGTGGTTCAGGGTGGAGTAGTTGTGGTACCTCCACTGGCAGTCATAGTTCTCCCCCAGCCCCTGCACAGAGGGTTATGACAGCTACATGATGAACATCGCTACTAACACTGAACATCATACATATAAGTGGTCTTCCACATGTCCTGCATGTTTTAGATCAGTGGTTCTCAACCCTGTCCTCAAGTCAAATCAAATCAAATGTATTTGTATAGCCCTTTTTACACGCAAGCATGTCACAGAGGGCTTCACATACGCCCCTAGAACTGCCCCTCAACCAACCTAAACCCTCAAGTACCACCTGTCCTGCATGTTTTAGATGTTTCCCTGCTCCAATACACCTGATTCAAATGAATGGTCTTTAGCAGGCTTCTACAGAGCTAGATAACGACCCATTTATTTGAATCAGGTGTGTTGGAGCAGGGAAACATCTAAAACATGCAGGACAGGTGGTACTTGAGGACAGGTTTGAGAACCACTGTTCTAGATGTTTCCCTGCTCCAACACACCTGATTCAAATTAATGAGTCGTTATCAGGCTTCTGCAGATAACGACTCATTTGATTCAGGTTTGCTGGAGCTAGTGTGCTAGTCTGGTCTGACCCGGTCTGACCTGAGGAACAGGCAACTCACCTCACACAGGTAAGCAGCATTGTTTTGAGCTACGCCCAAACCAGTTTCAGCAGCAAGAACATATTTCACCAGGGCCTCGGTCCTTAGAACAGAGACACACAGTCACACACATATATACACACACACAATCACAATACATGCAAAGCCATCCATGCATACACGCAATACTCACAAAAAATCGTCACAATGCATGCAAGTAAGCAAGCACACACCCACCCACACATCAGATAAAATATCAGTCAAACTGAACGAAAGGAGAAGATTTGAATTGTAGTTTCTCACATGGAGCCCTGTAGGTAGGCCTGGAGCGCAGCTTGGACTACATATCCCAGAAAGCCGTTCTGCTCACACACCCTCTTCAGCATGCTGTGAGAGAAGCATTAGTAAATGACATATGTCTTTCCGAGGGAGATTAGCACTGATTCACCTCGTTAAATCTGGTAGCTCAAGCACGAACTGAACACACAATTAGTCTCAAGACCTGCAGTTCGTTTAAGAGCCCAGAAGATTAGTGTGACTACAGTGTGTTTATTATTATCGTTCTGAGAGAGAGAGAGAGAGAGAGAGAGAGAGGGAGAGAGTCCTACCTTGCTGTGGGGTAACATTTAGAGGACCGTTGAAGGGTCTTACAGAGGAAGGGAGAGAGAGAAAGGGGGGGGGGGGGAGAGAGAAACAGAAAGAGAGAAAGCAGAGAGAGAAGACAGAAAGAGACAAGGAGAGAGAGGTGGGGGGGAGAGAGAGAGATGGGGGGAGAGAGAGAGAGGATGGGGGAGAGAGAGACGAGGTGGGGGGAGAGAGAGAGAGGTGGGGGGAGAGAGAGAGGAGGGGGGGGAGAGAGAGAGGTGGGGGGAGAGAGAGAGAGCGGGGGGGAGAGAGAGAGGTGGGGGGGAGAGAGAGGTGGGGGGGAGAGAGAGGTGGGGGGGAGAGAGAGAGGTGGGGGGGAGAGAGAGAGGTGGGGGTACTTACATTACGGCCCTCTCCTCGTCCCTGGACACGCCGGGCAGGTGTCCGGTGGACAGGTACCACGCCGCTTGGACCGCCGCCTCCACGTGGCCGTACGCCGAAGCGTTCAGGAAGAGGAGGAACGCCGCCGTCTTGTCGTCAACGACAACAACAACCTCGCTAACTTTACAATACAACAACAACAACAACCTCGCTAACTTTACATAACAACAACAACAACAACCTCGCTAACTTTACATAACAACAACAACAACAACCTCGCTAACTTTACATAACAACAACAACAACAACCTCGCTAACTTTACACGACGACAATACATGACATGACTTTCAACATGACTGTTATATGAGGTACCTCGTTCCTCTGTGGGCTGCCTGGCAGCTGCCCGCTCAGGTGATAGATGCCCAGGTTGTGCATGGCGTTGGCACTCCCGTTGTGTGCGGCCTGCTGGAAGTAGAGAGCGGCAGAGCTGTGGTTCCTCAGCACAGCCCCGTGGTACCAGCCCAGCCCGTTCAGCGCCTCAACAGAGCCCTGGGGAGGCGGGCACAGATGGATCCTAGCACAGTACAGTTTACTTGTATAGTCAAGTAGAGTGTAGTAGAGTTCTTTTTGTTTAGCGCTAGAACCGGGACTGATCTTTGATGAGCTGCTGTATTTCTTTGCAGTTTTCAGTCTTATTAGATGTGAAACATGTGGGGGGGGGGGGAGGGGGCAGGGGGGGATTAAATGTTTCGTTACCATGGCAGCGGCTTTCTCCATCAGTTGAAGACCCAGAGTTTTGTTCCTTTTCACTCCTTGTCCCTGCATGAGCCACGATCAAACACACACATGTTCACATGCGCACACACACACACACAGTTAAAACTTCAGTAAGATGAAAAAATGTGTGGTAGGGTTGGGTACAGTCTGACCTTGATCAGGAGGACAGAGTAGTCATACATGGACGAGGGGTCCTTCGTTTTCCATGGCGCTCGTCTTGTACCATCGCAGGGCTCTTGCTACGTCCTTTGTGGCACCGTTTCGTCCAGATAAAATCTTGGCCAGGAATTTCTGCAGAAAGTCAAAAGCACATTTCTAAATTGATGTTATGTTGCCAGAACAGGAATATCTTTTTTATAAAATATATTATTAATGTTAGAATATTATTAGAATATTATATCTGTAATTTAACCTGAGATTCCACATCTCCCCTCTCAGCGTTGAACAGGAGAAACTGGAAGGAGTCTCCCGATTGGTGGGTCAGCCTGTCAATCTCTTCCTGGACGCTCAGATGCACATGCTCGGTGATGTATTGCTGTGAGAGCAGAACAGAACGGCCAGTCAACGGGTGTGGAAGCCAAACCCCCCTCCACAACGTCCCACCAACACCTCTCACGTGTGTGGTCCTGTAAGGGGGTTTAACCAACACCTCTCACGTGTGGTCCTGTAAGGGGGTTTAACCAACACCTCTCACGTGTGTGGTCCTGTAAGGGGGTTTAACCAACACCTCTCACGTGTGGTCCTGTAAGGGGGTTTAACTCTGGGTGTTTTCAGCTTTTTGATTTATACTTGTAACTTTTTATTTGTTTATATTGTTGTGTTTGTAACTGTGAAGATGCTGCTGCCTTGTCTTGGCCATGACGCTAGCTACCATGACGCTCTTGAAAAATAGATCTGTAAAGTGTGTGTAACACCTCTGTCTCCAAAGCCCTGCCGTTGTCCAGTACGGTCTGAGCCCCGGCGTTGGTGTAGTAGGAGCAGGCTACACCCAGGTCCCTGGGGAACCCGTCCAGGCCCTGGCTGTGCTTGTAGCCCAGGTGCATGAGACACAGACGCTCGTCTCCTGATGCCCCCATCAGGCTTAACACCTGAGCCTGGGGGTCAAAGGTCACACAGAGGTCAAATCAGAGGCTGTCAGACACCTCAGGGCTCACAAGGCACCTCTTTGTTATTGTAGAAAGTTGGTTTTATACGTTTAGTCAGTTGTTGCCTCGCTATATTCACTCGTCACAACATTCATTTTCACCGTCGGAATTTCCCAGGGCCTTCGCTAGATTAACAAAAGAAACGTTCGTTCGGACAACATTCTAGAGCAGGGTTCTCCAATCCTGGTCCTTGAGGGCCGCTGTCCTGCATGTTTTAGATGTTTCCCTGCTCCAGCACACCTGACTCAAATGAAGGGTCATTACCCGGCTTCCACAGAGCTTGATAACAACCCATTCATTTGAATCGAGGACCAGGATTGGAGAACCCTGCTCTAGCAAACTGTGTTCCTGGGTACCTGCAGGGGGTCCCCTGCCCCGCCCAGCCCAGACAGGTGCAGGGCGGCCAGGAGGAGGGAGGCCTGGTGGTGGCCTGAGCAGGAGGACACCTGGAGGAGAGTCAGCAGGGAGGAGGGGGTGTCTGGGTGAGAGTGCCTCCAAGCAGACAGCTGGGTCACTACATGCTCAAACAGCTTCCTGCCCAGACTCCTAGTCCAGGACCCTGCAGACACATGCGACACACATGTACTGTAACTAGCATGTATGTGCATTTAACATGTAATCATTGGCCTGTGGGTAAGGAGGTCAGATGGCTGAGCGGTGCAGGGAGTCGGGCTAGTAATCTGAAGGTTGCAAGTTCGATTCCCGGCTGCGTCAAATGACGTTGTGTCCTTGGGCAAGGCACTTCACCCTACTTGCCTTCGGGGGGAATGTCCCTGTACTTACTGTAAGTCGCTCTGGATAAGAGCGTCTGCTAAATGACTAAATGTAATGTAAATGTATTGTTAGGTACAGTGAGGTACTGTGGGGTTCTGCACCAGTGAGGTACCTGTAAGCAGGTTGTTGTGATGAGAGGAGAGGAATCTCATGAAGTCTCTGTATTCCTTCTGTGTCTCCCTCCAGCTCTGTAAACACACCTTCTGTCCTAAACCGGTTCCACAATCCAACAAAGTAACAGGGGCAGGAAGCTGTGAAACACACAAACGTTCTCAGAGGGAGATGACCCACAGGTGAGCAGCTGAGCTTGCTGAGCCAGGGCCAGACCGTGCGCCGGGCAGGTACCAGATGCCGTCATGCCCACGGCCGTAGGCTACCCCAGCCTGGGTTAGTGTTTTTCCTGCCCGAGTGTTCCTGTCTCATTCCCTGTGTTCAGTGTTAGTGGCTCCACCTGTGTCTTGTAAATTCAGGTTTTTAGAGAGTCCTGCCTCCTCACCCGTCATGAACATGTGATCTGTCAGATGGTGGAGGAGAGCAGCAGTGAATCCCCTGGTGTCCTCGCACTTCCTGTGTGCTCGATCCAGAGCCAGCGACGTCTGACACAGAGGATTGACCACCTGCAACGACAACAACACCTGCTGTCGTAACACCTGGCTGAGCCCTCCCACTCACCTGTACTGGTGAACACACTGTCTTTTAACCATCTATTGTATTTCATCTGTGTTTAGATGTGGGTGAACAAAAATATTGTATACAAAGACAACATGATTACTCTAAATGATAAATCTTATAGTTGGGTGCATTATGTAGTGTACCTTGTCTGTCCCAGTACGGTAGTATTTGATTGGTCCAAAGTAGCCTGTGATACCAGGGATGTACATGCTTCCTCCAATCACAAAGTATCCGCTGGTGTCATTATAATGGATGCTACTGTTGAAACTGAAAATACATTAAAAAAGTTGCACTTAAAAGTCCATAAATAGCATGAGCTTGTTACAATGTACTCACCCCCCCCCCCCCCCCCTCCAAAAAAATAAATAAATATTATAAAATATATATTATTAATAACTTACTCATAAACGTGTGTGTGACTTTCTATTTCCCCTGCTGTGGACACGGCTGTTACTTCCAAGGTCACCTGAAGTCACAGAACACAGTTTGAGCTCACCAATGAAAACAGCTACCTGGGGAACAGGTACAGCTGCCTGGTGGATGTGGTGTGGGTGTGGTGTGGGTGTGGATGTGTAATGGATGTGGTGTGGGTGTGGATGTGGGTGTGGATGTGTGGTGGGTGTGGATGTGTAATGGATGTGGTGTGGATGTGTGGTGGATGTGGTGTGGGTGTGGTGTGGGTGTGGATGTGGTGTGGATGTGGTGTGGATGTGGTGTGGATGTGTGGTGGATGTGGTGTGGATGTGTGGTGGATGTGGTGTGGATGTGGTGTGGATGTGGTGTGGATGTGTGGTGGATGTGGTGTGGATGTGTGGTGGATGTGGTGTGGATGTGGTGTGGATGTGTGGTGGATGTGGTGTGGATGTGTGGTGGATGTGGTGTGGATGTGGTGTGGATGTGGTGTGGATGTGTGGTGGATGTGGTGTGGATGTGGTGTGGATGTGTGGTGGATGTGGATGCGTGGTACCTTGGAGTCTTGGATGTAGAAGTCCAGTCTAGTCCAGGTTCTGAGAGGCAGAGCCGTGTGGGACCTGAAGGCCTTGTCTTCTCCCCGAGCCAAGCGGACCTGGACCACTATATTCCCTGAGCAGAACATCCCAAGAACACTCAAACATGAAGCAATCACAGCAAGCACAGGTGGAAAATAGTGCCAGCCAGAACACCAGGTACACACCCAGCCAGGTACACACCCAGACAAGCCTCACCTGTGCTGGAGAGTTGGATGAGAGGGGACTGGTACGTGTTGTTGCTGTCAACATGATGGATGATGCCACACAGCTTCAAGAGACACCCACTCAGCAGGTACACCCACACAGACACCGTCGCCCTGGAAACAGCGACAGATGGATTAACTACCTGGCTACCTGGGAATGAGGTTGAGTTGACCGCCGTCAGCTTTTCAAAGCCGCTCTCCAGGAGTGTCTGTGTGTGTCTGTGTGTGTGAGAGTGTATGTGATGCTTGGCTGAAGTGAGATGGAAGTGAGGTGAGCTGTGAGCGCTGAAACAGACACCTCACAGACACGTTCCCTAACGGAACGCTCTGGAGAGGCCAGGCAGCTCTGACAGAGAAGGCTCTTTCCCCAACAACCTTGTATAGTACATTTTGGGGGATTTGAACCTGCAACCTCTTGATCTGCAGTCAACTGAGCTACCCTCTGGTGGTGAGGTGGAAGCTGGTGAACAAAGATATAGCCCTAACCCTATAACTGAGTCATCAGCAGTCTTCCTCCTCTGAGTAACTTTAGAAGCGTCATCTTGGTACGAGACACCAGAGGTGTTAGGGTTCATGGACAGGTAGGCTGTGAGGTGTTAAGGTTCATGGACAGGTAGGCTGTGAGGTGTTAAGGTTCATGGACAGGTAGGCTGTGAGGTGTCAAGGTTCATGGACAGGTAGGCTGTGAGGGGTTAAGGTTCATGGACAGGTAGGCTGTGAGGTGTCAAGGTTCATGGACAGGTAGGCTGTGAGGGGTTAAGGTTCATGGACAGGTAGGCTGTGAGGTGTCAAGGTTCATGGACAGGTAGGCTGTGAGGTGTTAAGGTTCATGGACAGGTAGGCTGTGAGGGGTTAAGGTTCATGGACAGGTAGGCTGTGAGGGGTTAAGGTTCATGGACAGGTAGGCTGTGAGGTGTTAAGGTTCATGGACAGGTAGGCTGTGAGGTGTCAAGGTTCATGGACAGGTAGGCCGGGAGGCGCCCCCCTCACCTGGGTCGCTTCACGGCTCGGAGGCGCTCTCTCTCCAGCTCCCGGTTGGAGAACGGGACAAACGTGCGCACCACTCCGAAATTCTCGCCTGTGCTCGCCAGAGGGAACTTCAGCATGTCCACCGTGGCTAGAAATCAAAACAAAACAACAGCTTCTGACATCACTGCTCCTGGTTCCAGACTTCAGGACTGCTGGTGGTTGAGGCCAGAGCAGCACTTCATCCTTGCCCAATCAATACCCCGTGCTCTATGAATTATGTATTCTCTGACGCAATTAACGATGTAACACAAGGTTTTATAACCCTTAGGGGGACAGACTGCTTCATCACAGATCACACACAGAATCGACTGGAGCTGAAATCCGATGTACAACGATCCACTTCAGACCCCTGATGGTCTCCTCTGTACTTTCTACTGGCACTGTTTGTTCTGTGTGTCGCTCTAGATATGTGTCTGCTAAAAGAATCTAATATAAAACGTAGAGCTGACCTGACTCATGTGGACACTGGTAGTGTCTGGCTCCCTCCAGCCTCCAGAGCAGCTCAGCACCCCAGGAGAGAGTCCTCGTGTGGGGCATGGTGGGCCGTTCTGAGGGGGGTAAGACTAGGAGCTCCCTGGAGGTTCTCTCCAGCGAAGACGAGCCCTGCTAGGGAGACGTGGAGCAGGTTAGGGGACAGTGTTGACATGGCCCACCTCACACACACAGTTACACACACACACACACAGTTACACACACGTACACACACACATGTCTAAACAAAGTGATTGATAGGTATTACCTGATAAACCTGTCGACTATTTGCACAATTTTACCAAAGAAATGTAATATTTGGTAAGCGGAACAGTGTGTATATACCCGCGCTATATGCTTAATCAACTACAGAATTTTTTTTTATGTCAAATCTTGCGTCTAACAGTGATGATATTTTAAAACATAGTGATCGCAGGCTACTGTGGGCGACTGCACCAAACCCAACTGAGGTATTCCAATTATTCACAGGAAACTGAAGTATTGGACTACACATTAAGTTACAATTAACAATACAGTAATCAGATATTTCCTTACCAGTGACAGTGCGACAGCGGCGATGGCATATTTAAAAAGTTTTAAGACGAGAATATGTGTCATTTTCTGATGAGTCCGGGACGTTTGTGTTGTAGTCACTGTTGGGTATTTAGTCATGCCGGAAACCTGTATCACTGGTGTTGCAACTATATTAGCTAACAGTGCCCCGTGGCAAGTTCTCCCTTTGTTCTGCAATGTTCTATAGGTGCAGTGCACGGTGGAAAGTGAGCCAGTCCTGGGTGCACCCAGGACTGGCTCACTTTCCACCGGCTTGTCTTTGTCGGAAGTTGGAACCCATGTCGAAAGACATTTTACATGAACTTCCAGGATATATGAATTGACAGATTGCCGCAAGAGCAATGTGGGTTATAGTGGGCTTTCGATGCACATGTGCACGCAAATGCTCTTTGCTGGCTATTCTTCGACAGGTTCATCCACGCCGTTAAGCATGAAGATGTATTCTGACACGTTGACACGCGGCTTCGCTGTGTTGCACACCATTCTACACCAACGCTCGAGGTAACTGGAGCATCACGCGCGCATCATGTTCCCGGTTTATACCAGCTATAGCTATGAGTATGAATGAATCCTCACATGAATAATGTTTTGCCTTCATTTCAGTGCATCCGAGCAGCGCTAATGTGTTGTGTGCTTGATACGATGCTTTCATTTTCTTTGACATGAGTCCTTGGGAGACAAGATTCCTATAAAAGGGCTGCGTTCACAACCATCTGAATCAATGTGTAAAAGACAAGAGCATAATGATAATTTCATACGACGAGATAAAACAAATGAATTTAAGTTTGAATTGAAAGATTACATTTCTTAATTAAAGCCTTGCTAATAATGACATTCGTTATTTACCGCTTTAAGACTTTTCGGCGTAATCTTAGCCAATTAAATGGCTTTGCAGGAGCTGTGTGGTTTCCCGCGTTTACCAGGTTCCGCGTGGAGCCTCTCTCGCGGCCTCCCCCAGAACGACGCCTCGCTGCTTCCGACAGATGAGGCCAGGATTAGCTCCTCGGATACCTGGACTTGGAGACCCACAAACCCCCCATTAAGCTTCTACATACCTGTAGCAGACTACCTGGAAGAGAGCCCGTTACATTTTGGCCAAATCCGTTCCTCTCCTCCTCCAGGCTCCTCCACGACACCAGACTCCATCCTCTCAGCTCTATCTCTCCCCCTCAGCCTCCCCCCTTTCCCCTCCTCCCCCTCCGTCCCCCTGCCCTTCCCCCTCTCCCACGGCACCACCACGCTAGCCTTCCTGTTCCAGGGCGGGGTGATCGCGGCGGCCGACACCAGATCCAGCTGTTCGGGCCTGGTCGCCTGTCCAGCCTCCCAGAAGATCCTGCCGGTCCACTCCCACCTGGTGGGCACCACGTCGGGCACGTCTGCCGACTGCGCCCTCTGGAAGCGGATCCTCTCCAGGGAGCTCAGGCTGTACCAGTTGCGTCACGGACGGAGGCTGTCCACAGGGGGCGCCGCTAAGCTGCTGGCCCACATGCTGCACCCGTTCAAGGGGACGGAGTTGTGTGTGGCCGCCACGCTGTGCGGCTGGGACGGGGGGGAGGTGGAGGCCTGCCCTCTGCACGAGGCAGAGGCAGTGGAGGCAGGACTGGAGGTGGTGGAGGCAGGTGGAGAGGCAGTTTCTGAGGCAGTGGAGGCAGGTCCGGAGGCAGACAGAGAGACAAGCCCAGAACCAGGGTCAGACAACAGCAAGAGTGACCACAAGAGACCCCGAACATCCCTCCCCTCCACGCCCGTAGCCTGGAGGAAGAGCCAGTGTCTCCACCCCTCCACCAGAGGGCGCCAGTGCACTGCTGGAGGCAAGCAGGGCTTCTCAGGGCCCAGCCTGTACTACGTGTGCAGCGACGGCACCCGCCTGCAGGGGGAGCTGTTCTCCGTGGGCTCCGGGTCGCCCTACGCGTACTCTGTGCTGGACGGCCAGGTGCGCTGGGGCCTGAGCGTGGGCGAGGCGGTGGGCGTGGCCAGGGAGGCTGTCTTCAGAGCCACGCACAGGGACGCCTACTCTGGGAACTGTGTGGACCTGTACCACGTCACCGCGCAGGGCTGGACGCGCAGGCAGAGGGAGGAACTAAAGGAGGAGTACTACAGGGAGAAAGAGGAGAGAGAGAGAGGGGGGAGAGAGAGAGAGGAGGGGGGAGAAATAGAGTGAGAGAGGAGGGGGGAGAGAGAGAGAGGAGGGGGGGGGAGGGGACTGAGAGGAAGAGAAAGGGAGAGTGAAAGGGTAGCAGAGAAAGGGAAAGAATGAAAAAGAGAGGGTATAGGACTAAGAAGAGAGAGATAGAGAAAGGGAAGGAGAGAGAGAGAGAGAGAGAGAGAGACTGAAATAGAAGGAGAAAGAAACAGAGAGAGACAGATTATGACCATGACAGGGCGTAGATATGAACTGAATTGAAGGATAGACAGGTAGGAGTTTAAAAACAATATTAGAAACTTAAGAACCATATTTTTGCTAAACCTTAAATTCATGGATGAACTGAATGTTAGCAGCAGCAATATATTGATGATCAACTCAATGTTCAAAGTGCTTTTGTTAATTAGCTTTTTTTAATAAGGGGAATTTCATCAGACACATAACATACATGTCTGAATACCAATTATTTCAAGTATTTTTGAAATGTAAAGTTTTATCCGATGGATCCATGCTCCAGTTACAGTATAGAGAACAGAACCTTTCATATTTCATAAGTTTTGGTCTTTGATGAAAATCTATGATGCACTGTGAAAGAATGTAATTATGTGAACATGAAGGGAGGCCAATGTAGAGAGAACTTGTGGAGGGAGAGAGGGAAAGGAGGAGAGAGGGAGAAGGGGGGAGGAAGGAAGGGAGAGGTGGGGAGGGAGAGGTGGGGAGGGAGGGAGGGAGAGAGGGAAAGGAGGAGAGAGGGAGAAGGGGGGAGGAAGGAAGGGAGAGGTGGGGAGGGAGGGAGGGAGGGAGAGAGAAAGCTGAATTGTGGAGAAAGTTACGGAACTGTAAAAAGGGGGCCATTAAAAATAACCTGTTAAAACATTAACTGGTGCATGTGCTCCTTTTGTACCATGGTAACAGGGTAGAACTTCTAATGGAAAAATGAGATTCTGCTGACTGGCTTGATATTCCAAATGTTCTTTTGTGATTCCTCTCAAAGTAGAAAGGTGATTGGATTCTAATTGGAGCCTCTTGTTCTGTTTGAGGTGTGTAGTGAAGAGAGCACCATCGCCATTCTGGAAGGAGAGCTTTCATACAGGAGAGGAGGAGAGGGGAGGAGGAGAGGGGAGGAGGAAAGAGGAGAGGAGGAGAGTAGAGGTCAGAGAAGAAGGGAGAGAGGGGGACTGACAGGAGGAGAGAGAAGACAGAAAGATGATGTGGAGCATATTAACTGGAACCTGAATGAGAAACCTACATAGACAAACAAAAACAACTCTTTCTCTGTATATCTCTCTCTTTCCCTCTCCCAATCTGTCTCTGTATCTCTCTCTACCTCTTGTCTCTTCTCTCGTGGAAAGAGGCAGAGCTTCAGCGTGTGGGAGAGAAATGTGACGCTCAGGGATGCATGAAATCATTGGTAGAGGACAATAAATGTAACTGCTCCTGATTGTATAGACACAGACACACACACACTGCACGCAAATACACACGTTCTCACACACTTTCACATACACGCACACAATCACTGGATTAAAGGCGGAAGTTAGTCTCTGAGGCAAACGCATGCCAGAAACTGACTAATTATCAGCGAATGAGAAATGTTGAAACACGAAGCATCCTGAAAGAACAGCTCGATTCAGCTTGGTTTTTGGCAAAAGGGTGGAAATAAAGATTAAACTAAACCATCCAGGCGTTTTAATTATTCTGCTAGGGGGGCATCACTGGGGAACTGAACAACGTGAGAAATATTAGGGTAGAGCGGTGTGTGAGTGACAGAGAGAGAGAGAGAGAGAGAGAGAGAGAGAGAGAGAGAGAGAGAGAGAGAGAGAGAGAGAGAGAGCGGGATGGAGAGAGACTGAGATGAGGCTGGGACAGCACGAGAGTATGTGAGAGTGAAAGAAAGACAACGCACCGACTATACCGTTCTAGGAATCACCGGTAATCTAGCGGTATCTTTCAGACACATTGGATCGTTCATTCCTGCTTTCACTTCAACCGCAAGTTAGTCGAGGATCCAGCGCATTAAGATTTTGAAAGGTACGATTAATTTAGCAGCTGCATGTGACGACGCCAAACATTTATTTCGTGAATTTGACGTTCTTTGTGTATACTTTAATCCAATCGACTAATAAATCATTTTTTTCACCAGTTCCAGGTTAAAACATTTTGTTCACTGACCGTTTTGTTTGTAGCGCAAAAAATGCGTTTCATAATTGTCATAAAAATATAGCATGTGAAGTGTGAATCTTCGAAATTTTGACTGCGCCTCCATAACCCAACACGCAGCTGGGCAGTCGGCGCACATGCTAAGAACAGATGGCTGCAGTCCTGCAAATGCATGCGACGTATAGATAGGATAAATGACCGGAGTTATCCAAAAGCAAACTGTATTCCGGCTGACTGGCTAAAGCGGAGAGCTACAACAGATGGTAGCATCGTGATATACCAGGCACTAGGATTTTCTTTCTTGGTTACACTGCCTGTGTCATCCACCCTCCAGTGCGTGTGTGTGCGTTTAGTCTTGTGTGTGTGTGTGTGTGTGATGCGAAATGTGTGTGTCTGTATTGTGCGCGCTTGTTGGTCTTTCCCTGTTGGGGTTTTGTGTGCGCGCGCGCGCGCGTGCGTGTGCACTCAAAGTCTGTAAGTGCTCACCTGCGGAACTTTCACCGGCTTCACGTGAACGGAATCCACTTTCTTACAGACGGGGGCGAGGCCTCGGCGGAACGGTATGTTGGGCACAGCATTCATTAAAACGGTTAGACCAAGTGTGTGAATCCCATTAACATGCGTCAGAGTGGTCACATCTCTCTAACAAGACAAGGTCGTGCTCCGGGCGCTTCTTCGCTATGCTATGCTAATGAACAGCTTTGAAGTGTGTCCGTGTATGTGTGTGAATTTGTGTGTGTGTGTGAGAGAGAGTTTGTGTGTTTGCTCAAGGTAAAGAGATGGCAGTGCTTTTAAATAGCATCCTTCACGGATGTTAGTGAAAAATAGTAAACCGTCACCAGGTCCTCAACTATAGCTGAAGTAGCCTACTCGAGGTTCGGATCTCGCAGAAAATAAACACACGATTATTTATTTAAATACATGCCTCGTTCTACATATTTAAATGTCCCAGAGCTATTATTTACATCTGTGGCTGGACCACAGTAAGACCGACTCTGGTTACGGACCTACACACACACACACACACACACACGCAAACACACATTCACACACAAACACACAGCAACATGCAAACACAATCATGTGCATTCACATTCACACACATAGCCACCCACACAGACACACACAGAAACACACCCAGACACCCAGACACCCACACTGTCTGTTTCTGTTGGGCAGTTCCATGTTGTCAGGACAAAGTGTGAGGATCATGTCAGCTGATGTGTTTGAAAGCTCAGGCAGTGGTGGGTTCATTCGCCTGCCACTTAAGCTTTTGATTGGCTGTCTAAGTGTCTGATGTTGATGGTAGTAAGGAAGTAAATGATGTGCTGAGTGCAGCAAGACCTCATCTCTAATCTGAGTGATTATGACAGACGGGCAGAATCGTCCATACAGGGAACCAAGAGGAAGAGGGGAAGAGGGAGAGGAGGGAGAGTGAGGGGGAGGGCAGGTGGGCGAGAGAGGGGGAGGGCAGGTGAGGGAGAGAGGGGGAGGGCAGGGGAGGGAGAGAGAGGGGGAGGACAGGCGGGTGAGAGAGAGAGAGGGGGAGGGCTGTTGGGCGAGGGAGAGAGAGGGGGAGGGCAGGTGGGCGAGAGAGGGGGAGGGCAGGTGGGCGAGAGAGGGGGAGGGCAGGTGGGCGAGAGAGAGAGAGGGGGAGGGCAGGCGGGCGAGGGAGAGAGAGAGGGCAGGTGGGCGAGAGAGGGGGAGGGCAGGTGGGCGAGGGAGAGAGAGAGGGCAGGGGGGAGAGAGAGGGGGGAGGGAGAGAGAGAGAGGGGGAGGGCAGGGGAGGGGAGAGAGGTAGATGAAGAGGGAGAGAGAGGGGAAAGGGGGAAAGAGAAGGATTGGGGGAGACAGAAGGAGAGGTCTTAAACACTGAGATGAACAGAGAGGAGAGAATGTAAGACAGCTGACAGATGTGTGATGGAGAGCAGCTTTTACTCTTTTAGTGGCTTAATCTCCATCCACACACACACACAGACACACACACACCATGCCTCCACATGCACACGCACACAGACACACAAACCAAACCTACACACACACACACACACACACACAGACACACACACACCATGCCTCCACATGCACACGCACACGCACACAGACACACAAACCAAACCTACACACACGCACACACACACACACCCTCCCCCAGAGTGAATGCGTGACATGCACACGCACACGCACACACACCCCTCCCCCCAGAGTGAATGCGTGACATGCACACGCACACACACACCCTCCCCCCAGAGTGAATGCGTGACATGCACACGCACACACACACCCTCCCCCCAGAGTGAATGCGTGACATGCACAGGATATTTTAAATAAAAGGAGACCACCAGGCTGCAGTGAAGCGACTAGAGAAGAAGAGAGTGAAGTGAGAGTGAAACAGCGATTTGCAATTTAGGACTGTGTCACCACTCTCCCTCACACACACACACTCTCACACACACACACACACTCTCACACACACTCCTTACCAGCCTGCAACACACATTCTCTCTCACATACACGTACACACACAAACTCCCACCAGCCTGCAATATTACTCACACTCACACACAAATGCATCATGCATCGACACACTCTCTCACTCTCGCTCACTTATATGCACACGCACACACACACACACTCTCTCACGCACTCAGTGATTACTCACAGGATTATAGCACAATCTCACCGTGTTTGTGAGGTAATACTGATGCTGTTTCAAATTAAACCAGCCACAATAACTAATGGTCTGGAAATGAATCAGTGTTGATGTATAGACTCGACACAAAGCTGGGGACCAGCGTGGAGAGCCAGGGTTTATTTAACAGTTTAACGATGAGAGGTACAGAGTAGAGAAGCATATCTGCCATTAATATTGATGAGAAGGCATTATGTGTGAGTGCGAGAAAGAACAAGAGGAAAACGTTATTCATTTTCATCTGTCGCGTCGCGAGAGAGTTGATGAGAGGAGAAGAAGTGTCGTTCTCATGATCAAAAATTACCAAATTATTTCATTTCTTTTTTTGTTCTTCTTTCTCTTTTATTCTCTTACAGGCCAATTTTCAGCACGTACACGAAGTTAGTGTTTGCGTGTCACTTTTGTAAACAGTTCGATATTGCAAAATGAAAGAACGCGCAGATTTATATTACGCAAAGTCATTTAGGGTTAGCGGTGCCCTCGGAGTGGTCCCTTCTCTCATTTGCATGTAAATGACTGGGTTTTGGGGACGTTTTGCGGAGGTTTTAATTGTACTGCAGAGTCTCCTAAAGGTGCTGATAAAGAAGCCGCCACACAGACAGGACATGGAGGAGGGGGCACTGGGCTGGTTAACGGCGTGTCCCTAAACGATAATATACGAACGTGTCCTATCGATCAAGTTTTGAGGAGAAAAAAAAAGCGAGGGAGTTTGAGAGGGAGAGAAAGAGATAAAGGGGTACAGGGAGAGAGAGAAAAGGGAATATTGATAGAGAAAGAGAGAGGTACAGGGAGAGAAAAAGAGATAGATGGATAGAGGTAGAGAAAGAGAGACAGAGAGATCTGTGTTTCATGTGTGCGTGCAGCGTGTATGTGTTTTATAAACGTGTTTCATTGGAGGGACACACAGTGTGACTCAGCAGTAGAGAGTAACAGTACAGTAAAGGGTGTTGTATCAGAAGACAGGCAGGTAGACAGGCTGAGAGACAGACAGGCAGACAGGCAGGTAGACAGGCAGACAGGCAGGTAGTGATAACCCAGTCTGGATCCTCTGACAGCCTTCGCTGTAGACAGCCTCCCAGATCGATGCCGGGGATCTGATTCAAATACTAACGACACGACGATCGTTAAACTTTGGGGAAACGGGGACAGAAATTGATTACATTATTTATGAGTCCAATTAATCTGGTGAAAGGAACTTGTTTTACTGGGGGGTATTGAGGTGTGGGGATGAGGGCATCTATCAGAGGGACTGTGTGGGAAGACATTAAAGAACTGATGCTCTGCCCGACCGCATGTTACACCCCCCGTCTGCCTGCCTGCCTGCCTGCCTGCCTGCCTGCCTGCCTGCCTGCCTGTCTGCCTGTCTGACTGTCTGCCTGTCTGTCTGTCTGCCTGTCTGCCTGTCTGCCTGCCTGCCTGCCTACCTACCTGCCTGCCTGCCTGCCTGTCTGTCTGCCTGTCTGCATCCTGACAGCCATTCTGTTCCACATGATGTCTTCACCATGACACATCCTGAAGAACATCACACAACAGCAGCTGTTGTTGTGATAACAACAACAACAACAACAACAATAATAATAATAATGGCAACAGCAACTTGCACACTCAGCAGACCACTCGGGCGTCCGACATTACCTCAACACTCTCTCCCGCCCGCTCTCCCCTCAAGTCCTGATGAGTTAATGAGAAACGTGTCAACATCTCAGCGTGGTTCCTCTCCGCTGCCTGCCAGCTCGGTTTGACTTGGTTTTAATTAAGACAGCTGAGATTAAGCTAATTATCTCCCTCTCCCAGGTACACCTGGAGCATGTGAACTGGGGGAGAGGAGAGGGGGAGACAAGATGAACACCGGCCCTGGGGGTGGCGGAGGAACACGTGATGAGGAAAGAAGGAAACAATTAAAGGAGAGGAAAGATCGGTTGGAATTTCCCCGGAACAGGAGCGAGTGATCCCTGCCTTGAGAGACGCCGGCGGGAAACCATGCTGGCTCAGACGGCGCTGCTGCTGCTGGCTCTGCTGTGCGGAGGAGAGCTGCCGTTCTATGGCGTCCATGCTGGCTCGCCCAGAGAGAGAGGACCCCCTCATGCTGGCTCGCCCAGAGAGAGAGGACCCCCTCATGCTGGCTCGCCCAGAGAGAGAGGACCCCCTCATGCTGGCTCGCCCAGAGAGAGAGGACCCCCTCATGCTGGCTCGCCCAGAGAGAGAGGATCCCCTCCGGCATCGACACGGAGAGCAGGAGAGCACACAGAGCCCGCAGCCTTCCTGAACAGCATCACGCACGTCTCAGAGCGGGAGCAGAGAACTGCTGAGGAAAGGAGAACTGCCCCCCTGCTTCCTGGAAGGGGAGAAAGTACCGGAAATGCCCCAACAACCATACCTGCCTCCCTAGCTACCATACCTGCCTCCCTAGCTACCATACCTGCCTCCCTAGCTACCATACCTGCCTCCCTAGCTACCATAGCTGCCACCCTAGCTACCTACCTGCCGACCGTAGGTCTCTCTCCAGCCGTGGCGGACGTAGAAGTTTCCCCACAGCCTCCTGCTCCACACTCCTCCAGCCAGACCCCCCAGGGCCCCGGCTCCTCTCTCCAGCCCGTGGAGGAGCCTCTCCTCCTGGGTAGCAGTGACCCATCGCCCCCTGGCTCTGGAGCTCTCGGTGGTTCACCCTCCCTGGTCCTCATCTCCACAGAGGGGGGCCTTGGCCCAGACTCCAGCCCGCCTCTGAGACCCCTCACTGGGATCCCCTCAGCGCCCGGCGCCCCTGGTCCTGGTGGGTTTTCCGAGGGGGAGGGTCTGAGAGGGGGACTGCATCGGGTGGGGGCGGAGTCTCGTTGGCGTCGGAGGCGGAGTTGGCTGTGGAACCAGTTCTTTGTGATCGAGGAGTATCGAGGGCCAGAGCCTGTTCTGATTGGACGGGTAAGAAATAATGTGGAACAGCCGTTTGCGTGTGTGAGAGTGTGTAGACTTGTGTCAGTGACTACATGCTTGTGTGTGTGTGTCTGTGTGTACTGTATGCATGAGTGTGTGTGCAAGTCTACATGCTTGTGTGTGTCTGTGTGCTTGTGTGTACGTGTGCTTTTGTGTGTGTGTGTGCTTGTGTGTGTGTGCCCGGGGGCACAGCAGTGTAGCTGTCAGTTCTCCTCTCTCTCCATGACCGTGCCTGAGCAGCAGGGCCTGATCACTGGAGATGTCTGAGGCCTGAACACGTCCCAGGAGGATACCTGTAGCACTTCAGAGGCAGGCGGGAGGGGAGAGGGAGAGAGGCTAGCCGCGGTAGCTAGCTAGGGTGGAGAGAGGATACTGTAGACTGTAGCTGGGAGGGAGAGGGGCTAGCTGAGGTAGCTAGCTAGCTGCATACTTCACATGCTGACACCCCAGTTTGTTTCCTCTCCAGCGATGTGTTCTGCTCATGCATGTTTAATCAGCCTCTCTGGGTGTTATTGATACAGCCAGTATCACAGAAGAGAAGCGCGATGTGTGCGCCTGTGTGTGCGTCTGTGTGTGTGTCTGTATGTGGGTTTGTGTGTGATTGTACGTGTGTGTGCGCCTGTGTGTGTGTGTGTGTGTGTGTCTGTGTGTGCGCCTGTGTGTGTGTGTGTGTGTGTGTGTGTGTGTCTGCCTGCATGTGTGTACAGACACATACAGTAATACATACTGTAATATCTGAACATGAGCAGTGTGTGATTTATGAACATTTAGTAAGACAGTGTGTAGTGTTTCAACGCTCAGAAAGTGTGTTTGAACAGAAGGTTTTGGAGAATTAACTGGTGACAAAGGGTGCTGGTGAGTAAATGTGACTGCCAGGACACAGCTAAGGAAGATGCAGGGAGGAGGATGTGTGTGTGTGTGTGTGTTTGTGAGTGCAATGGTGTGTGAGTGTGTGTGTGTGAGAGAGAGAACATTGAGATGAAAGAGTCTGGAAAGTGACAACAGGAGAGAGAGGGAGGAAGAGAGGGGAGGAGGGAGGAAGAGAGGGGAGGAGGGAGGAAGAGAGGGGAGGAGGGAGGAAGAGAGGGGAGGAGGGAGGAAGAGAGGGGAGGAGGGAGGAGGGAGGAAGAGAGGGGAGGAGGGAGGAAGAGAGGGGAGGAGGGAGGAAGAGAGGGGAGGAGGGAGGAGGGAGGAAGAGAGGGGAGGAGGGAGGAAGAGAGGGGAGGAGGGAGGAGGGAGGAAGAGAGGGGAGGAGGGAGGAAGAGAGGGGAGGAGGGAGGAAGAGAGGGGAGGAGGGAGGAAGAGAGGGGAGGAGGGAGATCCACAGGGAATTCCATCAGAGATAGTTTCAAACATTTCTGCTTCTCTGCTGTTTTGTTTTGGAGGATTGGATAAGTTTCCTTCCTACTGAGACAATATCGAGCAATACCCTCACACACAGAAGAACAGGCAATTAGAAGGGAGGAGAAAGAGGGGGGAGAGAGAGAGAGAGAAGGGGAGGACAAGAAGGGGGGAGAGATGGGTGGAGAGCGAGAGAAAAGGGAAAAGAGAAGAGAAGGGAAGCAGGGATGGAGGGGGAGAGAAGGGTGAAGAGAGAGAGAGAGGGATGGAGGGAGGGAGGGATGGAGAGAGGGATGGAGGGAGGGAGGGATGGAGAGAGAGATGGAGGGAGGGAGGGATGGAGAGAGAGACTGACAGACAGACAGATGGAGGCACAGGAGGTGGAAGGAAGGGGGTTTCAGGACTGACTAAGATGTCTGGTGGTGAGTGGGTTCAAAACCAAAGCTAACTGAGATGGAGGTGGGGGAGGAGGGTGAAGAGAGAGAGAGAGGGATGGAGGGAGGGAGATGGAGGTGGGGGAGGAGGGTGAAGAGAGAGAGAGAGGGATGGAGGGAGGGAGGGAGATGGAGGTGGGGGAGGAGGGTGAAGAGAGAGAGAGAGAGGGATGGAGGGAGGGAGATGGAGGTGGGGGAGGAGGGGGGGAGGGAACTGCAGCCCCTCATTTAATCCCCAGCCTGATAAGAGTCTCTTCTATCTTCACCTCCAACCACACACTTCTCGTCTTCACCCTCAATTGCACACAAGTGCATGCACACACCCACACACAGACACATGCGCACACAAATACACCACACATTCAACCCTACAAAATCAAATCAGTGTATTTGTTCCCTGGCCCTTGTTCCCTGGCCCTTGTTCCCTGGCCCTTGTTCCCTGGCCCTTGTTCCCTGGCCCTTGTTCCCTGGCCCTTGTTCCCTGGCCCTTGTTCCCTGGCCCTTGTTCCCTGGCCCTTGTTCCCTGGCCCTTGTTCCCTGGCCCTTGTTCCCTGGCCCTTGTTCCCTGGCCCTTGTTCCCTGGCCCTTGTTCCCTGGCCCTTGTTCCCTGGCCCTTGTTCCCTGGCCCTTGTTCCCTGGCCCTTGCCTGTGGCACGTGGTTGAAGCTGGCCTGAGCGGGTTTACATGCCAGTCTGTGAACGCAACACTTCTAAACTAGGATGGATGTGTTGGTTTGCATGTTCCTGTCTTACACCTCCCCCCTCCATCCCCTCCCAGCTCCGCCTGTCTGTCTGCCGGCTGCATGTCTGAGACCATGCTGTCTGTCTGCCGGCTGCATGTCTGACACCATGCTGTCTGTCTGCCGGCTGCATGTCTGACACCATGCTGTCTGTCTGCCGGCTGCATGTCTGACACCATGCTGTCTGTCTGCCGGCTGCATGTCTGACACCATGCTGTCTGTCTGCCGGCTGCATGTCTGAGACCATGCTGTCTGTCTGCCGGCTGCATGTCTGAGACCATGCTGTCTGTCTGCCGGCTGCATGTCTGACACCATGCTGTCTGTCTGCCGGCTGCATGTCTGACATCATGCTGTCTGTCTGACACCATGCTGTCTGTCTGCCGGCTGCATGTCTGACACCATGCTGTCTGTCTGCCGGCTGCATGTCTGAGACCATGCTGTCTGTCTGCCGGCTGCATGTCTGACACCATGCTGTCTGTCTGCCGGCTGCATGTCTGAGACCATGCTGTCTGTCTGCCGGCTGCATGTCTGACACCATGCTGTCTGTCTGCCGGCTGCATGTCTGAGACCATGCTGTCCCCGAGACATCAGCATGACAGGGGAGATGATGAATCACCATCGTAAAAATCTCCAATGTTATCTTTCACAGTGTAAAGGGGGATGTGTGGCGTGTTTGTAAGAGAGCAATGGTCCACAGCTGGGACTGGGAATGGGCTGGAGAGGGGTGGGGGGCTGGGGGGGGTGGGGGGGGGGGGGTGCAGGAGAGGGCTGGAGGCAAAGGGAGGCCTGTGTGATGAAGGCTGACTAATCTCTTTAGCTTTCTATTTCTGAGTGTCTGGCCTTTCCCCAGCTAACTCACAACTCTACCCCTCTTCCCAAACACACACACCCGCGTGCGCGCTGCCATTAAACACTGAACAAGTACTCTGCAGTGCACAGGCAGCCCAGGAGATGAGACATGCAGACAGATGAACAGATGGATAGAGAGAGGAAGAGAGAGAGAGGAAGAGAGAGAGAGGAAGAGAGAGAGAGGAAGAGAGAGAGGAAGAGAGAGAGAGGAAGAGAGAGAGAGGAAGAGAGAGAGAGGAAGAGAGGGAGAGGAAGAGAGAGAGGAAGAGAGAGAGAGGAAGAGAGAGAGAGGAAGAGAGGGAGAGGAAGAGAGAGAGAGAGGAAGAGAGGGAGAGGAAGAGAGAGAGAGGAAGAGAGAGGAGAGGAAGAGAGAGAGAGGAAGAGAGGGAGAGGAAGAGAGAGGAGAGGAAGAGAGAGAGAGGAAGAGAGGGAGAGGAAGAGAGAGAGAGGAAGAGAGGGAGAGGAAGAGAGAGAGAGGAAGAGAGGGAGAGGAAGAGAGAGAGAGGAAGAGAGAGGAAGAGAGGGAGAGGAAGAGAGAGAGAGGAAGAGAGAGAGAGGAAGAGAGAGAGAGGAAGAGAGGGAGAGGAAGAGAGAGAGCGGAAGAGGAAGCGAGAGAGAGGAAGAGAGAGGAAGAGAGGGAGAGGAAGAAAGAGAGGAAGAGAGAGGAACAGACGAACAGAGGGATGGAAAGAGAGGAATGGAGAAAAAGAGAGAAAGAAAGAAATAAGGAGCGGGACAGAGAGAGAGCGTGAAGGAGAACAGACTTTAGGAGGGACAGGAGACGGAAAACAGATGGATGAGATGGAGGTAAAGAAGCCAGCAGATGGACAGTAGAGAAGGAGAGAAGGACGAGTGCAGATGGATCCCAGCGCTGTCGTCAGCATGCACTCACAAGGGCTCTGCAGATCTGCAGCTCTGGGACCCTCTGCTCCTGGGCTGGGGACCCCAACCCCCCCCCCCCCCCCCCCCCCACACCTCACATGGCCCCAACATCCAACCCCCCTTCCCCCCAAACCCCCCGCCCCCAAGACCACCAACAATCCCTGCAGTACCTACGTTTGGCCATTGCTGGCACCATGGCGCTGTTTAGCTCGTGCCTGTCCTCATTCCTCCACGTGACCCGGCTGCTCCACTGTCCCAGCATGCTTCACTGTCCCAGCATGCTTCACTGCCCCGGCTCTCAGGGTCCATCTGCCACCTCACACCTGGTGCCAGGCTCTCGCTCGCTGGCCAGAACATCCTGAATCAGGAAACTAGCCGGCCAGTGTGGAATCGCTGTTTCATAGATGATGGTTCAGAGATGATGGTTAAGAGATGATGGTTAAGAGATGATGGTTCAGGGATGATGGTTAAGAGATGATGTTCAGGGATGATGGTTCAGGGATGATGGTTAAGAGATGATGGTTCAGAGATGATGGTTAAGAGATGATGGTTAAGAGATGATGGTTAAGAGATGATGGTTCAGAGATGATGGTTAAGAGATGATGGTTCAGAGATGATGGTTAAGAGATGATGGTTCAGGGATGATGGTTCAGGGATGATGGTTCAGGGATGATGGTTCAGGGATGATGGTTCAGATCCTGCAGACAGACTCAGACCCCTTGCAGACCCGCCCACATTTGAAAACAAACCCTGGCATCATAGGGTATCATGCAAACATGACACATGTATCAAATACATAT
This sequence comes from Thaleichthys pacificus, assembly GCA_023658055.1. Lineage (NCBI taxonomy): Eukaryota > Metazoa > Chordata > Actinopteri > Osmeriformes > Osmeridae > Thaleichthys > Thaleichthys pacificus. The sequence continues at coordinate 1,124,031 of CM042878.1, read as the reverse complement.
AATCTAAATATGACGTCCCATGTCCAAGCATGTGTCGAGCACGTATCATGTAAACACAACGTCATGGAAACGTCATGGAAACGTCTCGTTTGTCTCAGCTTCACACAGACATGGACCGCGGGTGACGGGCGGACCAAGTACCTTCTGGAAGGCGAGGGGGTGGGGTCCGTGTTCGTCATCGACGGCAACACAGGCAACATCCACGTCACCAAGGCGCTGGACCGCGAGGAGAAGGATCAGTACCGCCTGGTCGCCACGGCGACGGACCGCGAGACGGGCCTGGCCTTGGAGCCGTCGTCCCAGTTCATCATCCGGGTCCAGGACATCAACGACAACCCGCCCGTGTTCAAGGACGAGCCCTACAGCGCCACCGTGCCGGAGATGGCCAACATAGGTACTGCAGGGAGAGACAGAGGACCATCTGCTGTCTCTCTGACAGCCTGTCTGTCTCTCTAACAGCCTGTGTGTCTCTCTAACAGCCTGTCTGTCTCTCTGACAGCCTGTCTGTCTCTCTAACAGCCTGTCTGTCTCTCTGACAGCCTGTCTGTCTCTCTAACAGCCTGTCTGTCTCTCTGACAGGTACCTCTGTGATCCAGGTGACGGCCAGCGACGCAGACGACCCTGCGTACGGGAACAGCGCCAAGCTGGTGTACGCCATCACTCAGGGCCAGCAGCACTTCTCTGTGGACGCACAGACAGGTCTGCCTCCTCCTCATCATCATCATCATTACTAGTATAGAATGAAACCACCTTCCAGAGAGCTGGAGGTAGAGGTGAGGAGTGGCTCACATAGTACAAACAGCTGCATCAGTGTGTGTTCAGTCAGCTGCACTGATGCTTGGTTCAGAACAGCTTCCATCTTCTCAAGACCATCCATAGTCTGGCCTGTGTGGCATCTTGCTTTGTATTTTGTATTTGTATCAAGGTGTTGGTGATTATTTAAGCTAAATTAAATTCAACTTCAATCTGAGAAACTAATGTATTCTCTATTAATTTAACAATGTACAGAGGACACCAGGTAGGACGCCCTGTCCTACCTGGACACACACACAACATGCCACTATTACAACTACTAATAACTCCTCTCCTTCTCCCTCCTCCTCTCCTCTCCTCATCCCTCCTCCTCCCTCTTCCTCCTCTCCTCCTCCTCCTCTCCTTCTCCCTCCTCCTCTCCTCTCCTCTTCCCTCCTCCTCCCTCCTCCCTCCCTCCTCCTCCTCCTCCTCCTCTCCTCCTCCTCCCTCCTCCTCCTCCTCCTCCTCCTCTCCTCCTCCTCTCCTCCCTCCTCCTCCTCCCTCCTCCTCCCTCCTCCTCCTCCTCCTCCCTCCTCCTCCTCCTCCCTCCTCCTCCTCTCCTCCTCCTCTCCTCCTCAGGTGTGTTGCGTACCGCCTCCCCAGACATGGACAGGGAGACCCAGGACGAGTACCTGGTCGTCATGGAAGCCAAAGACATGGGGGTCACCTAGGCGGGTTGTCAGGGACGACCACAGTCACAGTGAGGCTGAGTGACGTCAACGACAACCCCCCTCGCTTCAGAAAGAGTGAGTACAACAATCATTACACCTCGCGCTGTCGCCTAGCAGCTAGAAGGCCCCCGGTTTGATTCCCACTCGGGGCTCTGTTTGGTGCAATACCTAGTAGCAGAATTTCATTTTAATGAACATTCTCTTGTGACACCGAGGGGCCCCCAAATAAATTCTGCTTAAAGGCCCATAAAGGCTTGTGCCGGCCCTGCGTTTACATATCTGTGTGTTTGTGTTTACGTGAGCGTCTGTGTGTTTGAAAGAGAGCTTGTTGTGTGTGTGTGGGTCTGTGTGTGTGATTAGAATGATGAAACGTCTTGTAATGGTGCCAGGGACGACAGACATCTTGTGTTCTGATGTAAACATCCTCGTCCTTCTCTGTCACTGTCACCTGTGCTGGGAGGGACAAACACCACCTTCCTCCATGCCATGACATCATTTATCATATTCATATTCCATATATTATATAGGATAAGTGCATGAATAAAGTATAAACCGCCCAGGGCAACATATTGTAGAATATTATTGTTCCTATCATCATCATCAAAAGCATATCGTTGCTGAAGTCTTTATGCCTAATATGATTTAACCTTCTTTTCCAATTGTTCCCTGTGGTTCATGATGACAGGTCTGCCATGAGAGACAGAGAGAGATTATGTCTGTCTTTTCTTATCCAAGCTTTTCTACATTCCATTCTATTAATATTTCATCCATAGTTCAGTCCATTTCTGCTTCATAGACATTAAATCAGTGCAGAATGTACCTAACACTTTCAGACTTACACCACTTTGCTCTGTGTGACTCTCTCTCTCCCTGTCTCCATCACAATCTCTCTCTCCCTGTCTCCATCACAATCTCTCCTCTCCCTGTCTCCATCACAATCTCTCTCTCCCTGTCTCCATCACAATCTCTCTCTCCCTGTCTCCATCAACAATCTCTCTCTCCCTGTCTCCATCACAATCTCTCTCTCCCTGTCTCCATCACAATCTCTCTCTCCCTCTCCATCACAATCTCTCTCTTCCTCTTTTTCACATTTACAGACGTCTCACCCTTTCCTCTCTCTCTCTCTCTCTCTCGTCTCTCTCTCTCTCTCCTCTCTCTCTCTCTCTCTCTCTGTCTCTCTCTCTCTCTGTCCTCTCTCTCTCTGTCTCTCTCCTCCTGTCTCTGTTTTCTCCTCTCTCTTTCCCTGCGTCTCTCTTTCTCTCCCTCTCTTCCTCTCCCTCTCTCTCTCTCTCTCTCTCTCTCTCTCTCTCTCTGTCTCTGTTTCTCCTCTCTCTTTCCCTGCATCTCTCTCTCTCCCTCTCTTCCTCTCTCTCTCGCTCTCTCTCTCTCTCTCTCTCTCTCTCTCTCTCTCTCTCTCCCTGCCCCTCCTCCCTCCTCCCCACTGCCTGGTACAGTGATGATATACAGTCCAGTGTTAATGTGGTTCTGTAAGAGGCAATTTAATATTTCCAAACGCATATTATTTATTATTTATTTTTTCTTCATTATTTATTTCTGTATTTATAAACTGTATCTTTTCCCCCTGCTACTCTACTGGGTCATTATTTCTATCTGACAATACAGACACTTTAAAATCCCATCCTGTCTTTGGAGAGAGAGGGGGGAGGAGAGAGGGAGGGAGGGGGCCCGAGAGAGGGAGGGGAGAGCAGAGAGGAAGGAGGGATAGAGAACAGAGGGAGTGAGAAAGAGACAGAGATTGGGAGGAGGGAGAGAGAGATGGGGGGTGGAGAGAGGGGGAAAGAGAGAGGAAGAGAGGCAGAAGAATGGGGGAGGGAGAGAGATAAAGGTGTATTTTTATTATGTTGAATTCTGGAGTATCTAAATGATTGATGTGCTTCATTAGAGATTGAGAAGTTCTCAACAGGTCTGCTGAGATGAGGAGTGTTGCATGTGAGCTGCTAGTTGACATGCAACACTGCACATGCACACACACACCTTCCAGTGCCTCAGATCACACACACACACACACATGCACACAGGCATGTGCATACACAGATAACCACACACACACACACCTGCCAGTGCCAGCCTCAGATCTCCCCATGTCTGTCATCTCCAGAGACTGTGAACACCTTTTAGTCTGGCTCCTCTCTACTGACAGAGCACATCACATCAAACACCTCATTACATCTATATATCTACATACCTGTCTGTCATTACATCTATATATCTACATACCTGTCTGTCATTACATCTATATATCTACATACCTGTCTGTCATTACATCTATATATCATTACATCTATATATCTACATATCTGTATGTCATTACATCTATATATCTACATACCTGTCTGTCATTACATCTATATGTCTACATACCTGTCTGTCATTATATCTATATATCATTACATCTATATATCTACATACCTGTCTGTCCATTACATCTATATATCTCATACCTGTCTGTCTATATCTGTGCTGTCTGCTCCTCCTCTCCTACCCTATGTCATGATCTCTCCTCCACACAGATTGACATTTATGAATGAATGCCGGAGGTTGGTATATTTAGGATGTTGTTGTTACCTCTGCTGCAGGAACACTGTCACTCCAGGGATCAATAAAGTTCTCCTCTCCTCCAGACTACTCGACTCTAATAAACTGTACTGTACTCTACTGAACTGTAGTGCAAACTCTCTTCTCCCCTTCTCTCCTCTCTCCCCTCCCCCTCCTCTCTCCCCTCCTCTCCCCCTCCCCTCCCCCTCTTCTCCTCTCTCCTCCCCTCCTCTCCTCCCCTCCTCTCTTCCTCCCCTCCCCCTCCCCCTCCGCTTTCCCCTCCTCTCCCCTCCCCCTCCTCTCCTCCGCTTCCTCTCCCTCCCCTCCCTCCTCCCCTCCCTCTCCTCCCCTCCCCTCTCCTCCCCAGGTGTGTGGTCCTTCTCAGTATCAGAGCTGGCAGCTCCAGGTGTGGAGGTGGGCCGCCTGTCTGCGTGGGACCCTGACCTTGGGGAGAACGCCCTGCTGGACTACAGCATCCTGGACGGGGGCCGAGGGGACTCCTTCAACATCAGCGCCACGAGCGCAGGAGGCCGTGATCACGCTCAGTCAAGGTTGGGGGGAGCGAGTAGAGAGAAGGGAGGGGGGAGCGAGAGTAGGTAGGGGGGGGAGCGAGGAGAGAGGAGGGGGAGGAGAGAGGGAGTGGGGGAGCGAGAAGAGGGAGGGGGGAGCGAGGGAGAGAGGGAGGGGGAGCGAGGGAGAGAGGGAGGGGGGAGAAGGGAGAGAGGGGGGGGGAGCGATGAGAGGGATAGGGGGAGAGCGAGAGAGCCAAGAGGGAGGGCGGAGCGGAGGTAGAGAGGGAGGTGGGGAGTGAGGAGAGGGAGGGGGGAGCGAGTAGAGGGAGGGGGGAGACAGTGAGGGCGAGAGAGGGGAGCGAGAGAGGGGAGCGGGGAGGGGGAAGCGAGTGGGAGGGAGGGAGGAGGGGGGGGGCGAGAGAGGGAGGGGGGAGCAGGAGAGAGCGTGTGGAGAGGGAGGGAGGGGGGAGGGGAGGCTAATGAGTTGGCACCTGTGAACAAGTTGAGGGAGTGTGAGGATGCCTGGCAGGGGAGCGGGGGGGGGGGGGGGGGGGGGGGGGGTAGGGGTGGAGGAGTAATGAATGCCTGGGAGCAGTGGGCTGGGGGGGGCTGGGGGAGGCTGGGGGGGGCTGAGGGGGGGGGGGCTGAGGCTGGGGGGGGCTGGGGGGGGGTGAGGCTGGCAGAGAGCAGACCAGCTCCCCCTCCCCCCTCCCTCGCTGTTCATCGTGTCCTGCAGGTCAGCCCTGCTTCAGGACCACTCTAAGCTCCACAGAATGCTCTGAGTTCAGCTCTAACACCTCACAAGCAATCTGCAGCTGCAAGTGGCACGGAATTGATTGTCAAGGTCAATAAGCCAATCAAAGGCCAGTAGAGCGTTGAGGACAGGGCTGCATGGCTTAGGAACAGGGCTGTCGATTTTCAATATACATGTATACTTAATTTTCATTCGTCTATACATACATTTTGAATGACGGCAAATCTGTCCCCCCCCCACTATTTATTAAGAAAATTATATTTACGGACGCATCCTCCGTTATGATCCTCCTGGAGATATATATATATATAAAAATTAAAATTAACTTTTGCACCCACATTTCAAAACAAACCTAACGACCCAGATCCTAACCTCGACCCTAACTCTGGCCCTCCCTGTCCTCATTTGAAACCCTCGGCTCGACGGTTTCACTGTGGCTGAAAACGGAGGCCAATAGCTCTGGGATGTGCCTTTCCTGAATCATGTTCTCCAGTGTGATGACTCCCCGCTCTCCTCCCCGCCTCTCAGCCGCTCTCCTCCCAGCTAGTCTTTTGCGGACTGGGCTGGATGGAGACTACAGGCCGCCGCTCGGAGCTGCTCCAATCAGCCGTCATCAGCGCTGCAGCCGAAAGTAAACAAACCAAACGGAGCATGGCCCATGGCCTCCTCCTCCTCCTCCTCCTCCTCCTCCTCCTCCTCCTCCTCCTCCTCCGGAACAGTCGGCTCGCGGTCGCGCTGTCGTGATTGCTCTATTGCAGCCAGCGGCTTAATGAACTCTCACAACAGGTTCAATCACCTCGGCTGCCGGGGGGAAATAAGGCAGAGCGCAGATATGTAAATGCACAATCTAAATTCTGTTGATATACACTCTCGTGGTGGAAGGGCAGTATTCCGACGCTCTGCTGAATGGGGACCACCGAGGGGTAAAATAGTAGGATAGGTGATGTTTTCTTCCGTGCTGTGTTAGAACACTTCGAGTCGCATCATTGAGCAAAGTGTGTGAGAGAGGAGGGAGTGGAAATGAGAGGATGAAGTGATGAGCGAAAGTGTAAGGGAATTAATTATGAAGCAGAGCTAGCAAAGGTCATGGAGGGAGGGAGGGAGGGAGGGACAGAGAGAGAGAGAGAGAGAGAGAGAGAGAGAGAGAGAGAGAGAGAGGAGAGAGAGAGAGAGGAGAGAGAGAGAGAGAGAGAGAGAGAGAGGGAGTAGAGAATAGAGTTGTCAACAGTTTAAAAGTGTGAGGAGTGATTTGAAACAAACCTTTGCCCTGAAACACGTTGTGCTGCTTCCTGTCTCCACTTCCTGTTTCCTGTCAGCTGCTGGACTACGAGTCTCGCAGCTCCTTCTCGTTCTCCGTAGAGGTGTCTAACCCCGTGGTGGACCCCAGCTTCCTTCGGCGCGGGCCGTTCAAGGACCGGGCCACCGTCAGGGTCATGGTTCTGAACGCCGACGAGCCCCCCCCGCTTCTCCCGGTCCCGGTACCAGGCTGGACGTGTCAGAGAACTGCCCCCCCCGTCTGCTCTGTGGGCAGGGTCTCCGCCCTCGACCCCGACACCGGACACAGCTCCAACATCAGGTAGCTCACACACACACACACACGGACACACTCTCACACACACGGACACACTCTCACACACACACACACACACTCTCATTCACATGCACACACACTCGGAATATCCATCTGTCAGTGAAAGATTTACAGTGCTTTTATCTCTCTCCCACCAACCACTCTCTCTCTCCCCTCCTCCTCCTCTCCCCTCCCCTCCTCTCCCCCCCTCTCCTCCCCTCCTCTCCTCCCCCCCCCCTCAGGTACTCTATAGATCCCCAGTCAGATCCGGAGGCTTTGTTCCGTATAACATCAGACAGCGGCTTCATCACCACGGTGACAGAGTTGGACCGTGAGCGTGAGCAGTGGCATAACATCACCGTCATCGCCACCCAGAGAGGTAGGAGGACCCCCCCCTCCTCGCTCTCCCCCCTCTCCCCCCTCCTGCTCTCCCCCTCTCCCCCCTCCTCGCCTCGCCACCCAGAGAGGTAGGAGGACTCTCTCCCCCTCTCCCCCTCTCCCCCCTCCTCCCACCCAGAGAGGTAGGAGGACTCCCCCCTCCTGCCTCTCCCCCCTCTCCCCCCCTCCTGCTCTCCCCCTCTCCCCCCTCCTCCCACCCAGAGAGGTAGGAGGACTCCCCCCTCCTCGCTCTCCCCCTCTCCCCCCTCCTGCCTCTCCCCCTCTCCCCCCTCCTCCCACCCAGAGAGGTAGGAGGACTCCCCCCTCCTCGCTCTTCCCCCCTCCCCCTCTCCCCCCTCCTCCACCCAGAGGGGTAGGAGGACTCTCTCCCCCTCGCCCCTCCTCCCCCCCTCAGGCATCATATCTCAGAGTCTGAATCAGATTCCTCCCCCCTGCTCAGAGTCATCTATAACTGACTGCACTCCTGCCCTGAGGCTGTCCTCCCTGTCTCCCCCCTACCTCCTCCCCCCTGCCCCTATCCCCCCTTCCTCTGCAGCCTTGATGCTAGCTCCCCCCCCCTCACCCCTTCTCGAGGACGACGCACCGTTGATGATGTCATGTCGGGGCTTTTAACACCGGCACGCTCTCCTCTCTCTCTCCTTCTCTCCACAGACAACCCCAACCTCGTTACCAGGGTGGTGTTGCCATAGAGACGCTGGATCAGAATGACAAACGCTCCGGAGCTTGACAGACAGTACCACACGTCTGTGTGTGACTCCAGCCCTGCTGGACAGGTTGCGCTCTCTCTCTCTCTCTCTCTCTCTCTGTCTCTCTCTCTCTCTCTCTCTCTCTCTCTCTCTCTCATCTCTCTCTCTCTCTCTCTCTCTCTTCTCTCTGCTCTCTCTCTGTCTCTCTCGTCTCTCTCTCTGTTTGTCTCTCCCCACAGTGATAGCTGTACACCACATGTGTGTGTGTGTTTCAGGTGGTGCAGGTCTTGCGGGCGGTGGATAAGGACCAGGGGGGCCAGGACTCCCCCGTCCGTCCACTTCAGCATCCCCCCCGACTCCCTCTCCTCCCTCAACCTCTCCATCAGAGACTCTGGAGGTGAAGCTACATCCTGCCTCTCCCTCTCCTCTCCTCCCCCTCTCCTTCCCCCTCTCCCTTTTCTCCTCCCTTCTCTCCTCCCCCTCTCCTCCTCCTCTCCTCCTCCTCTCCTTCTCTCCTCTCTCTCTCTTCCTCTCCTCTCTCTCTTCTCTCTCTCTCCTCTCCTCCTCCTCTCCTCCTCCTCTCCTCCCCCTCTCCTCCCCCTCTCCTCTCCCTCCTCTCCTCCTCTCCCTCACAGGGTCTCAGTCCTCTGGGTCTAACCACAGTGTCTTCCGCAGGTCCGCTGGCCAGCCTGGTGCTGGTGTCCCCCCTGCAGCACCCCCCCCAGCCCGGCCTCCCCCCTCCTCACCCTCCTGGTGCCGGTGGTGCTGCGTGATGGGGCGTCCGGTCTGACCAACACGGGCACGGTGACCGTGACCGTGTGCCCGTGCCTGCGGGGGGGCATGCGGGCGGAGGAGAGGGGCCGGCAGAGAGAGAGGGGTTGGGAGAGATACGCGGTGTGTCTGCCGCTCTCCTCCACCTCGCCCTCCCTCATCTTCAGCATGGTCACTCTGCTGGCCCCTGCTGGCCTGCCTCACACACTGCTGGGTAAGACTGGGGGAGGGAGGGAGGGAGGGAGGGAGGGGGAGGGAGGGAGGGAGGGAGGGAGGGAGGGGGAGGGAGGGAGGGAGGGAGGGGAGGGAGGGAGGGAGAGAGAGAGAGGGAAGGAGAGAGAGAGGAGAGAGAGAGAGAGAGAGAGAGAGAGGGAGGGAGGGGGGGAGGGGGGGGAGGGGGGGGGATGACTGGCTGTCAAGTATCTCTGTCTTACCATGTCTATCTTCAAGCCTGTCTCTCCCCCTCCCTCCTCTTTCCCCCCCCTCCTCTTTCCCCCCCCCCTCCTCTCTCCCCCTCCCTCCTCTCTCCCCCTCCTCCCCCCTCCTCCCCCAGTGGTGTGTGCTCTCTCTCTCTCCTGCGGCACCAGAAGCGAGACCCCCTGTCCCCCCTGGAGGGGGAGGACGTGAGGGAGAACATCATCACCTACGACGACGAGGGCGGCGGCGAGGCGGACACGGCCGCCTTCGACATCACAGCCCTGCAGAGTCTGCAGCACAGGAACATAGTGAGCGGGCGACACCGGCTTCAGAGAGAGAGAGAGAGAGTGAGCGTGTGTGTGCCTGTGTGTGTGTGGTGTGTGTGTGTGTGTGTGTGAGAGAGTGAGCGTGTGTGTGCCTGTGTGTGTGTGTGTGTGAGAGAGTGAGCGTGTGTGTGCCTGTGTGTGTGTGTGTGTGTGTGTGTGAGAGAGTGAGCGTGGGTGTGCCTGTGTGTGTGTGTGAGAGAGTGAGCGTGTGTGTGCCTGTGTGTGTGCCTGTGTGTGTGTGTGTGTGAGAGAGTGAGCGTGGGTGTGCCTGTGTGTGTGTGTGAGAGAGTGAGCATGTGTGTGCCTGTGTGTGTGTGTGAAAGAGTGAGCGTGTGTGTGCCTGTGTGTGTGTGTGTGTGAAAGAGTGAGCGTGTGTGTGCCTGTGTGTGTGTGTGTGTGTGTGAGAGAGAATGTGCGTGTGTCTGTTCATCCCAGAGCGTGTGTCTGCTCATCCCAGAGTGTGTGTGTTCATCCCAGAGTGTGTGTGTGTTCATCCCAGAGTGTGTGTGTGTTCATCCCAGAGTGTGTGTGTGTGTGCCCCCCCCTGACCCTGCTCTCTCTCCAGATGGTACACTCAGACTGCCAGAGCCAGGACATCCAGCTGCAGCCGCCCCGGCATGGCCCCGCCCCCCCCTCCGCCCAGGCTCCGCCCCCATGTACGGTCGTCTCTGCTACGGCGTGCACACGCTGCCCTATCTCCCCGTCGCACGGGGCTACGGGCTCCCGTCCAATCACCTCCTCCAGAAGGGGGCCACCTTCGACCTCCGGGAGTCCGTGGCCAATCATAGAGCAGAGCCTCTCCTCCTCCAGAATGGGTTGAACTTTGACCTCCAGGAGCCTGGGTCACAGTGGGTGGGCTCGTCGGGTCCAGAACCCTGGCTGACCTCCCTCCAGCACACACTCACACACAGCAGACCTGGTCCTGACACCGGACAGAACCAGGACCAGGGCCAGAACCAGGGCCAGAACCAGGGCCAGAACCAGGACCAGGACCAGAAGATAGACAATGGACAGGACAAGGTCAGTTAACTACTTTTGTGGTTTTGTGTTCAGTTGTGTTCAGTTCTCAGTTAAGATAAACATACACACCATACATGAATATTGTTTACAGCATAGGGATGATGTCATTCTTTATTATAAACAATTTAAATATCAGATCGCATTTTTTTTACACCTACATACAAATACATGGTAGTGTATCTCACCAGTAACCTCTCTGTACTACCCCAGTACACTAACCTCTCTGTACTACCCCAGTACACTAACCTCTCTGTACTACCCCAGTACACTAACCTCTCTGTACAGTAATCTCGGCTCTCTTCAAATCAAACCCCCTTTTTTTTTTCAAACCCGTTTATTCTCTCTGCTGTGTTTACAAGTCGTGTCACAGAGCCTCCAGGGCGCCCTCAGATCTGCTGCTCCTCTCATGTTCTCTCGTGTCTCTCTCCGTTACCATGACGTGCTCCTTCTCATCTCTCCCTTCCTCCTCTTCTACCCCCTCAGCCTGAGCCTGCAGTGACAGCCCAGCCCTGCCCCCCCTCCCCTCTCCTCCCCCCCTCCCCTCTCCTCCTCCTCCTCCTCCTCCTCCCAGAGTCACTGCAGCTCTTTGTCATCCCAGGACGAGGGCCGGCTGACCCCCTCCCAGACCAACACGGCAGAGTCCAGCTCCGCCCTGGAGGAGACCGACACCGAGTCATCCGTCCCGTCCGTGTCGGAGAGGGCGGGGCGGGGCGCGGGCCCCCAGGAGCCATGACAACTACAGCATCGTAGGCTCGCTGAACCAGCCCGGCGGAGGGATACCTGGGAGCGGGACTACTTTGTTTCGCGGAGGAGCACAGCTGCTGAACGCATTCGGGCTGGCAGGGAGGAGGGACTTGACCCCTCAGCTCCTCGCCCTGCCGCCAAGCATGCTGGGATACGGCCGCGGCTTGGTGGCCGGGGGTGGGCGGGGCCTGGGGGCGGAGGAGGCGGGGACTAGAATGGAGGAGTTTCTGAAGTTCCGTCTGGACCAGGTGACCTCTGACCTATCGCAGCCGCCGTACGACTCGCTACAGACCTACGAGTTTGAGGGTGGAGACTCGAGGGCGGAGTCACTGAGCTCGCTGGAGAGCGACGGAGGGGAGGAGGGGCAGGACGGAGGGGGGAGGGGCAAGAAGGAGGGGGGGGAGGGGGAGATACAGGGGGAGGGGTCGTCCGGGTTGGACATGAAGTTCAACAGGCTGGTGAAGATCATTAAAGAGAGAGTGGAGGAGAGGTTAGTGGAGGGGGAGAAGGAGAGGGGGGAGAGATTAGGGGAGGAGGAGAAGGAGAGGGGGGAGAGGTTAGGGGAGGAGGAGAAGGAGAGGGGGGAGAGGTTAGAGGAGGAGGAGAAGGAGAGGGGGGAGAGGTTAGGGGAGGAGGAGAAACCAGAGGGAGAGAGGAGGAGTGATGTAGAGACTGTTCAGACAAATGAAAAACAGAGAGTGGAGGTAGAATCAGAGACCAGGTGGGAGTTCTAGGGTGGAGGTGTGAGGGGAGGGTGGAGGTGTGTGACATTAGGGTGGGGGTTGTGAGGGCAGGGCAGGGCAGGGCGGTGTAGGGTGGGTGGGTGTGGGATGAGGGTGGAAGTTGTGAGGAGTTGCAAGAGACGACAGGTGCAACACTGTGACTGATGCAGTTTAAAAGCAATAGAGAGCCGGAACACTGCAGCCAGAGTGACGTTTCTGTCTGAACGCCAGTGAAGCCGATCGGAGCGCACCTCTCTCAAACTCACTCGCCGCAAACAGAGGGGACCTGTCGCTTTCAAACTCCCCATGTAACTGATATGAATAATGTACTTAGGCTTTCCAAGTTAAAGTTATGAAAAATTCACTTTCTGAAATATTGATTCCCAGGCGTGAAAGCTGCATTGTTGAAAAATAGGCCTCATGAAATATGGAGAGGATTTGTGATATTTAATATTGATAGTTTAATAGGGGCACTCTACTGATGGCTCACTGTGTTACTCCGATTGCAACATTTAGAAGTGGATTAAAATTGGAGAGGCAGCATTAAACCAACTCTAAAGCCCACATACACACACCACTTGGACACACACACACACGGGGGAACACACACTCGTGTGGACACACGTACACACACTTACCGATGTCTTTCCAGAATATGAGGACTGCATCAATACACACTATTGTCCTGGTGCTGTTTACTGTAAATGCATCTCCCCTTGTACAGCCACTAGAAAACATCCTCCTATTGTTAACTGTGGTTAACTGTTGTTAACCTCTACAAAACACTATGCAAATGTGCACACTGGAGCAAGAGATGGATTGAGATTTTGTTAAATAGCCGATAGACTTTATTTAACATGAGTGGTTTCCCTCTCTGTAGAGCCAGTGTATGGTGAGACTGGTACATGCTGTACATCAGGGGTGTTCAGTCCTGGTCCTGGGGGTCACCGGTCCTGCATGTTCTAGATGTTTCCCTGCTCCAGCACACCTGATTCTAATGAATGTTCGTTATCAGGCTTCCACAGAGCTTGATAACGACCACTCATTAGAATCAGGTGTGTTGGAGCAGGGAAACGCCTGTAGAGGACAGTGGACCTTCAGGACCAGGAGGATCTGTCTCACAACTGATCGATCAGTGGATGTTTCACTAACCAACCATTTACAGAAGTGCTGTTTTAAATGTTTATATGAAAAACACGTACACTCGGGCACTCACTCAAAATTAAAACTGTTGTGAAGCGGTGTTTGGAAATGAAAAAAGGTTTATCGTTTTTGTAATTGTTCTGTCATACCCTCTCGTAAAAGTGTTTTTGCTGTTGAAACGCGCGACTGCTGAGGAGATGTGTGTTTTTATAACCTGCTTCTCTCAGGTCGGCCTGGGGTTCTCTCCGAACAGCAGAGGAAATAAAAAAGATGAAGCAATTTAATTTACCGTAACTGAACAACAAGTAAGAAGTGATTCAACTTGAAATAGATTTAGAAAATCTCAGAGGTATTTCCGCTAAAATGATATAATTTGAAACCTCATTACATTTGCCGTGGACTATATGATGCCAATGTTATTTTCCATGTATTATGTGTTAGTTACGTTCATCAACCTTGGCTTGGCCCAGAGAATAGGGCTGGTTGCAGGCCTCTGGCAAAATCGCCAGGGAAATTAAATCTTTATCAACCATGCATCTTAATGAGAATCCAATTTGAGAACAAATCTTTGTGGACTTTGGGGAGAGAGCGATGTGTGGGTGGGATGTTTCCCAGCAAGGAGGAATCTCACATTACAAACAGGTTGATGGCCTTAACAGGGGAGTCGAAGACGCGTGTATGGATGCTACTGAGGTAATTAACGAGTATCATTAAATTATTTAATGATAATGTAATTACCGTAGATGTGCAGCGATGCTGTAACACTGATGAGTGGCAGCATCCGGATCACAGACAAGAAAACAAACATTAAAGACACGAGACTTATTCCTCATAAAACTCAATCATCATTTAATATTTCATCAATATGATTCTGTACAATTCTCTGACCGTGTTTTTGTGGGTAATTATGGCTTAATCGTCGCCTCTCTGAACAATAGGCTACTGTAACATTTCTTGCATCAAAAATATTTAATCTAATCAGTCTTTTTTCTTCCAAACCTCAAACATTGTTTGTGTCGTCAAAGTGAACACAGCATTTCAGAAGCTGCAGCGAAGACGTTTGAAATCAGTGCATTACGACGTAACACTGCCCCCTGAGGTAACACCTGGGTACTGCACAAAGCGAGGCTGTCTGCGGTCATGACGAATGGTCTGAGGAGAATCTCTGGAGCTCCTGATTGGCCAGCGCCATGGTTACGCCGTCACGTACGAGCACACAGTGGACACCTGAGGAGAAGCAGATCACACCTTAGAACACCTTAGTTACACCTTACTGCAACACTTTACATGATGCTTAACTACCATCTACCATTAACTATCATGTGATGGTACATTACCTGAAGGCAACATTAACTAGCGTGTATCATTAACATTTTACATTTACATTTTATTAATTGAGCTGAAGTGTGTGTGAGTGTGTGTGTGTGTGAGAGAGAGAGAGAGAGAGAGAGGAGAGAGAGAGAGAGAGAGAGAGAGAGAGAGAGAGAGAGAGAGAGGCGCAGGTTGACTGTACCTAGCCGGCTGATATCTGAGATGTTTCTGTTCTCGTCATCAAAGAACATCATCTCACTGAACTGAAACCCGCTGTCCACACTCAGCCTGAGGACATACACATCACACACACACCACACACACATCACACACACATTACACACACATTACACACACACCACACACATTACACACACATTACACACATTACCCCTCAGGGCCTGGAGATGTAAAGGATGACAGTTACAGATCACACACACACACACACACTGTACACACACACACACACTGTACACACACACACACTGTACACACACACACACACACTGTACACACACACACACACTGTACACACACACACTGTACACACACACACACACACACACTGTACACACACACACACACTGTACACACACACACACACACACTGTACACACACACACACTGTACACACACGCACACACACTGTACACACACACACACACACACTGTACACACACACACACTGTACACACACACACTGTACACACACACACACTGTACACACACACACACACTGTACACACACACACACACTGTACACACACACACACTGTACACACACACACACACACTGTACACACACACACACTGTACACACACACACTGTACACACACACACACACACACTGTACACACACACACACGTTTCTGTAGTGGTTGGTACAGAAGCATCAGTGACTTGTATGATTTGATGTCAACTTCAAACTTACTTTTTGAAGTGGGGGACTTTTGAACCTGGATATATTTCTTTAAAGGAAATGTACTGGTTGAGATTGAAGAGAGAAAGAAGCTGATTGGCCCCTTCCACTTCTCCGGTGCTGAAATATCAACGGATGAAATGGCTGATTAATAATGAGATTACATATTATACGCTGAAGTAACACATTCACTCTGTTAATGATACAGTAGTGTCTTTGATTTCTGCGTACCGAACATGGCATGAGTTTCTGCTTACATACCGTGACGCCACTCCTATCGTGATCCCCTGACTATGGATAGAGGACAGCACCTCCACCGTTTCCCGGTACAGGGTCACCGGGTCCCCCCTGGCGTCCAACACGCCGCCGCTGGAGAAAGACATGCAACAGCTGACAGCACGCGAGGACATCAGAAACTACGGTAACGGGTACGGTAGCTAGAAGTGTTTGAATAGAGGTGGAGTTTCAGTATTAAGCCACAGAAATACATGTCCGCATTTGGTCGATACGTATACTGGCACAATACAGTAGTTTTAGATAGCTGGCTGGGTCATATTTTTTCAAGTTCAGACCATGATAGCCCAGACACTCACCCTTTGGCTCTGTGGAACGGCGCGCACACATGGGTATCTACCCAAAACGGCCAGAGAGTGTAATCTTTTAGATGAAAAAAGCACACAAAGAACAGGACACCCACACACTTCAGATTATGATAGTGCCACAGATGAGTGAATTATTATTGCTAGACTGCCTAGCTAGCTAGATATCAAGCTGTACAGTGTACACACTTACCCAGGTCAAACACAATTAGTTTGGGTTTAGCCATGGCCAGCAAATATATTCAGTGATTACCGAATATTGACCCGTTAATTAAGTTTTGGATAAACTATAAAAAGTCTCCTGTCATCTCGAACACGAAAGTCCGTGACTGGCATGAAGCCGCTGCCATGACGTAATATTTGCGGAAGTAGAATCAGATGACTTGGGGTGTACTACATCTGGTAGCCAGAGGAGGGCGCACTTCGCATTAACCTCCAGACACATGAACATAATACCCTTCAGGGCTACTAACTTCGAAGGCCTATACCTTTCCTTCTTTTTTGTTCGCTATTTGTCCAACTATCTTGTTGTTTTGTTTATCCTCAATTAATCGCAACATTTTTTAAAGTAGCCAAACTGCGGGTGAAAGGCCAGAATGTTTCAGTTTAGTGAACAGAAAGGTAGGCAATGTTCTCCGTTTCCCAACCTCCGCTCTTGCCGGTTACCTTTGTTTCTCTTCTGCTATGAGATCAGATGAGCAGAGTCATGCTGACAATAAGGGTTGGGAGGGTCGTGTTTCTTCTTGTTGTCATGTAATTTATAGGCCAAACACCACAACAACAACAAACGGATTAGGCCATAGTAGGCTACGAAGCTAAAGAAAGCGAACCCTACTGAATGTGGTGTTACAGTAAAACCGCTAACATTGAAATTCACAAGTAGCCTAACCCCTACTCTTAGTCACGGTGAAAAACAAAGCCGTAAAAACATTTAATAGGTAGTTAACTCTTAACTGGATATGGTGTCTAGAGACAGTGTGTTAATCATCTCTTGACTTGCTCTTATACTGTGGTCTGTCATCCTTTTACTCTTTAAAATTGTATTTGCTGATGTGTCTCTCAGGGTTAAAGGTTGACTGCCATCAAATAACTCTTTTTATTTGATGATACACTGCGTTTTTTCGACTTAGTTTTGCCAGCATACAATGCCTGCTCAACTTTAGTGGGTAAGAAATGCATGCAGCCTGGCTGGATAAATGGATTTAAATACAGTACACAACATTACGCAAACACAGCAGTGGAAAATACTGTACAATGTGATCACAAGCTAAAACAGAGAATCAGGCCCATAGAAACCGAAGGGACTTCATGTTTGATTCGGTTGCCAGTCTTGCTTGGGCTACATGCTGATAAAACTTGAAAAACTGGCATGCCTTGCATCTTGTCTTATTCTAAAATGTGATGAGAATTATTTGTCAAATTATAGTCCCCGCTGATTATACATTCTAAAAATACATCCTTCAGAATCATATTTGGAGTATCACGTTTTTTTCTTTCTTTTAGGCAAACAGTCTGAAGTCTCTTTGGAGCTGTCTAGCGCTCTGTGCTCGCTCGGCAACCGTTACATCTTCGTGAAGCGGTCATCGTCCGTGAACGCTCCGTTATGAACGCCTTCCAGGTTCTCACAAGCGATACCGTTCTCCACTTTCACCGGCTTCCCCTCCTCCTCCTCCTCACCTGCCGTTCCACTCTTCTTTCTGGAAGGGAATGAAACGGACACAGAGACTCAGCGGTAGGCCTACCTCGCATTCTTGGGAGGATAACAGACGTCTGATCTGCGCTGCAGAACTTTCCAGGTGAGTTCTGTTCACTGGCAAGGTAAGGTGTGACTCATGTATGACAGAGAAGATGAATGAGTGAGAACTGACCGTTTCCTCTGCAGGACAGAAGAGACTAACAGGGCCACGATGCCAGCACACACCACCCCGATCACCACCCCGAACACAATGAGCCAGGCTGGCGTGTCAGGGTTCACCAGCGTGGCAAAGGTCGGGGGGATGCCCAGGAACTCCAGGGTCCTGTCAGTCAGCAGGAAGACGTTGTTGATGCGATGCCTGTACTTCCTGTCGGTCATAAAAGCGTTTTATTATGATGCTTTTGCGCATGAATGGAAAATGTGCCATCTGCACCCATTGTTTCTGCCACGTAATCATTGTTATGAAAGTACAGAGATCATCTACTAAAGTACAAAGATGGATTTTTGGATGAATAGACAGACAGACAGGAGGGTCTTGTGAATCGTAGTGAGTGGGTGAGTGTGTTTACATGTCGTAGTAAGGGGGTGGCCAGGTGTGTGTACCAGGTGTGTGTACCAGGTGTGTGTACCTGATAGCCCTCTCCACCTGGTCCTTGTCCACCAGCACAGACGGATCCTCAGGGGACGTCACCACGAACCAGAAGGACACCCTGCGGGTCTCGTTACACACCAGGACGCTGGAGACACTGGGGGAGAGGGACAGCATCACACCAGGACGCTGGAGACTGGGGGAGAGGGACAGCGTCACACCAGGACGCTGGAGACACTGGGGGAGAGGGACAGCGTCACACCAGGACGCTGGAGACACTGGGGGAGAGGGACAGCGTCACACCAGACACAGACCAGACACAGACCAGACACAGACCAGACACAGACCAGACACAGACCAGGACCAGACACAGACCACACACAGACTAGACACAGACCACACACAGACCAGACACAGACCAGACACAGACCACACACAGACCAGACACAGACCACACACAGACCAGACACAGACCACACACAGACCAGACACAGACCAGACACAGACCAGACACAGACCACACACAGACTAGACACAGACCAGACACAGACCACACACAACAGACCAGACACAGACCAGACACATACAGCTGCTGTGCATGTGACTCACTTGTAGGTCTCTGTGTCGAAGTGCTGCCTCATAGCGAACGCAATGGTGGCTCGGAACAGGAACGTCTCACTTTCGTTCCATTCGTACTGCGGTGAGGAACAACAGAAACATTCACCACACTGTTCAGGTCATGTGACCATCCATCCATTCTGTTCAGGTCATGTGACCATCCATCCATTCTAGAACACTGTTCAGGTCCATGTGACCATCCATCCATTCTAGAACACTGTTCAGGTCCATGTGACCATCCATCCATTCCAGAACACTGTTCAGGTCATGTGACCATCCATCCATTCTAGAACACTGTTCAGGTCCATGTGACCATCCATCCATTCCAGAACACTGTTCAGGTCATGTGACCATCCATCCATTCTAGAACACTGTTCAGGTCATGTGACCATCCATCCATTCTAGAACACATCTGAGGGAGAGTTTGGTCTGGTGCAGCTCGATGCACTTCTGATCTTTGATCTTCTGCTGAACTTTCTAGATGCCCTTTTTCTACTATCTGTTCATCGCTTTGGGTAAAAGCGTCCGCTAAATGGACTAAATGTAGATGTAATGTGCAGGACAGGTCACCCAGGTAGCCCAGGTACTCACAGCTTGATCTCCAAGAGCAGTCTTCACGCTGATTCTCACTTTGTATGCGTTTGAAGTTTCTATTGAGAATAAACAATATAATAAATAAGTCATTCAATTTAGTAATATTTTCTGTAGAATGTTTTGAAAAATGTTAAATGACAAATCAACACGTACGTTCATTAAGATGGGGAATATAGGTGAGGGTTATTCATCTTTCACACAGTGTCTCAATGTCCTGTGATTATGCTGTTAACCCTTTGACGTGTGAAAGGGTTAAGCACCCACGTACACAGGGACTAGTCAGAACTCACTGGTTGAAACAGACTATGGAACTGAACAGTGAAACATTGAAACAGTCTCAGAGAAGGTTCGCTGGTTCTGCTCACTATTCTAATCCGGGGTACACAAAGTATCCTTATGATGTTCCTTAAAAGAACATTCAGTACTGCGGTTTCTCAACCCGACACGAACCAGACGAGAACACGACATTAGAACCTCCAGACAACCCGAGAATTCAAACCCGGACCTCCACGATAACAACAATGCAAAGTTTGCCGTCTGCCCGTAAACAAACGTTCAGTGTGTCCGGTACACACGTCCCAGAGAGCCTCGAGATGAGGACTGACCCCGGCAGGTAAAGACTACACTTAAACAATTCTTAAACTTAAATCTGATTCAAATGTATTTAGCTTAATACATTTTCATTATATTTTATGCCTTTTTCTACACAAAAGTGTAAGAACAAATACAATTTTAAAAAGTTACCAAAGTGGACTATGGTTCACATACAGATTAACTTTAATATATCCAAGCCTATCTGTGCTTCGTCTTTGTAAGTAAACTGTTAAGTCTAGGGACTCACCAGGCTTGCAGAGGTCCTGTGCTGGGGCCAGGGGCCGGGGCGGGGGTCGGGTCTTGTGCCAGGGCCAGGGCGGGGGTCAGGGCCAGACAGAGCAGCAGTAGAGACAGCATGGCAGCTAGCAGGCAGGGCTGAATAACTCCCTGTAGATCCAGTCCAGGCAGTCAAGGAGGAGGATGTGTCCAGGTGGCCAGGGTGAGAGGAGGAGTTTGTGGCCAGTCAGGCTTAATGGGTGAGTTATTCTGACAGCCACGCCCTCTCTGGAGTGTTGTCTAACAGGCGTCAGATGTTGTCAGTAGTTCCTCCTGTTTAAAGACCCAGCGACGCGTAAACATGGTTGTGTGTGTGTGTGTGTGTATAAGTGTGTGTTTGTGTTCATGTGTGTATGTCTGTGTGTGTGTATCTGTATAGGTGTGTGTGTATGTGTGTGTGTATATTTGTGCATGTGTGTGTAGGTGTGTGTGTATCAGTGAAAGCCCTCCAGATAATGTAGCTGTTGTTTGACCAAGTGTCGCAGTGTGTTAGTGTGAAACAGCAGTCCACACACAGACCCACACAGTGTTTGTCCAGCAGAGTGTGTTTAGTCAGCCAGCTCTCTGGCCTTACTATAATGTGTTCATTTAGCAGGCACTATTATCTAAAGATAGGTATAGCACAGGGGGTAATACTTGGGTTAAATATTTAACCCAAGTATGGGTGTTTGTGTGTAGTGTATGTGTTCACTCACAATCATTGATTTCTGGTAAGCAGAGTTGCTCCTCTAAGTCTCAAAGGCTGGTGTGTGGTCAGGCTTTTGTTTCAAACCCTTTATTCGAAAATATGTTTTCAACCCTCAAAAACCTTTTTTTCAAAACGTAATTTTTGAAAACTTTTCTTCAAAAAAATAAATTGTTAACTTTTAAACCAAGTAGGCCTATGGGTGTTTTGTATGTGCGTGTCCATTCCCATCTGATATAGGCTACATGTCTGGTTAAAATAACCTAAAGAAATTCTCATATAGGGCTTATTATAGGCTACTACATTAGTTTATGGAGTCGCGGCCATAAACGGACATCCAAGAATACTAATCAATATTGTAAATGATCGAGTTCACCGGCATGGAGTCAGCTAATGGTGTTAGTAGCAGGAATCCACTTCCTGGTTTTTGCCGTTGACCACTCATCACCACAAACACAGAGGTAGGAGCCGGGGGCCATTCCAGATAAGTGCTGTTGTGTTGTTTAGCGTCAGCAGTTGGTTCCTGACACAAGATGGCAGTAGATGTGCTTGTAATACAGGTTAAAACGACATTTCATTATCTGAAAACCGGCTGGGCCACGAAGACTGGGAGCAAGAAATCATTATCGCGAGATGAAAAACCACACCGTTCACCTTGTTCAATAATAAGCTTAACCATAACCAACACGAAGTTGTTCGTTACTTTGTAGATAATCTCATTAGCTACATTGTTAAAGATTACATTCACAATAGTAGTGACAATGTCATAGTTCTCTGACACCGATTATAAGAAACGGCAAAACGGCTGACAATAGTCAACATGCTACACATTGGTATGTTTGTATGGTTTCGGTCCGTTGCCGCAATCAAACAGGGGCCTACAGTGGATTTGCGTCAAGATACCGCTGCTTTCCTCTAGCCACTAGCGCCGCCAAGCGGCGTATGACGGCAAGTCCACAAGACACCTAGTGATAGAGACACTGGCTGACTCTTCAGAGATCGTGTCCTGTGACATGTTTAACCTCCAGTCATTAAACTCGTCAACCGCCCGGAGTAAATAGCCTCCAGAAACTACGGTTAAGGGAAGGATCCGGAGACTTGAGGCCACCGTGTTCATGAGTCCGTCCAGGAATGGATCCGGCACCTGGCATAGCGACAACCGGACGGAGTTTCATTTCCCTAAATGAAAACGAACAAATATGTTACTCCGGTCTTCATTCCCTGTGCCAGGCTGACGGCTCGGGGAAACTATCGGCGAGCAAAGTGGGAGAACTGTTTAGGGCGTCGCAGCTGCCAGCAGAGACTCTGCATCAAGTGAGTAGCCTGTCCTCCGTGTTTGCTTACTCAGTCGTATTACCGACTTGCCGCGTGAGAACTGCGGCTGGTGTGGGGAGAGGGACCGCGTCGGTGTGTCCTGCCGTACCTGGTGATTTACAACAGGAGCGATATGCGAGGCTAATTATGTCGTTAGACAGTGGAATTGATGTGTCGGCTCGTTTATTGTTGTAGCTTAATATCGCATAGGCTTCCCGTCCGTTCAGGATTGGAGGTGTGAGATGAATGTGAAATATATGATCATTTGCAATATTGATGAGTATTCTCGGATGTCCGTTTATGGCCGCGACTCCATAAACTAATGTAGTAGCCAATATTAAATGAGAATTTCTTTAGGCTCTTTTACCTGACATGTAGCCTATATCAGGTGGGAATGGACGGGGTTGATCATCTTAAAAAAAACTCAAAGCATTCAACCGAATTTAGTGATATCCCAAACAATGTATTCATTGACTCTCAAATCACTCAAACAAAAAAAACTTGTGATGAACAGTGTTGAACTATTGAGGGACTGGTTGTTGCCATGGTGAACCGGGCCGTCGGGTCGATGTGCAGCTGTGACGTTCTGACCATGAGAACCGCTCGAGCGGCAGGAAGGGAGCTTCCTGTGGCTCGTGGCACTTTTCCACTGCCGCGAGGACACCGCTGGCCCCGCGTGTCCCACTCCAGCAGAGAAAGAACCGGAAATACCCAAATATCCACCACCTCTCCCTGCCTAGTCAAATCTCACACCCCCGCCAAGTAATAATTATGATTCCCATTTAGGCCTACATCCTTAGTAAGACACCATGGCCAAACTAAGACACTGATCATTATTAAAGTTTCAAACCAACCATTTTTCAAGTCAGGCCTTTAAAGCCAACTTCACCCGAGTGTAAAGGACCATTCCTCCTCGTCCCAGCGGCGAGAGGGGCGTGTTGTTTTTCGAGCGAGACACAGCAGCTCTCCGTCCTCCTCTCACCCAGAGGCCCCTGGGAGCCGTGGCGATAGCGACCATTGTGTGTCTGTGAGGCGGCAGGAAGTTTGGCTGCTGTTCTGCTTCCTCCACTTCCTGCCTGGCCGTCTGCCGTGGCTCTGGGCTGTTTGACACACACACACACACACAACACACACACACACACATCAGATGCCCACAGATTCACTCCTTGTCAACCTGCTAGCTGTCTGACTGTCTGGCTGTCTGACTGGCCATTTAATAGACACAATCATGTAAGCAGACCTTGAAACTGTGTCAGTGTAATGATTGAGCTAAATTCCTCCACGGAGGGCAAGACAGTAGAGGAAAGGAGAGAGCAGAGGAGGAGAGATAAGGACCTCTTGTTCTTGTGTTCGTCACTAACTGATTTTTGGAGCTTGAAGACATCTTGGCTTGTGGCTGTGCACTCCAGCTCTCTGGTGTGAGGAGGAGGGAGGGGTGAGGAGGAGGGAGGGGTGAGGAGGGAGGAGATGACCAGCTCTCTGGTGTGCATGTCTGGAATGGTCTCCATGCAGTCTGTCACCTGGGCTCCTGAGCTGGGGCGACTAGCCGAACACTTCAGAGAACACACAGAGAACACAGGCATCCAGTTCAAGAACCTGTCTGTCTACCTTTCTGTCTGTCCGTCTGTCTGTCTGTCTGTGCAGGATGTGAATGACACTGATCATATTTACATGGAGTCATGTGACGTTTGCTGAACAAATCTTCTGTTGTGTGAACAACAGGGTTGATTATCATCACCCCTGGTCTCTCATGAACTACCAGTGCTGTAACAACCATACACTACCTGCCTGCCTGCCTGTCTGTCTGTCTCTCTGCCTGTCTGCCTGTCTCTCTGCCTGTCTGCCTGTCTGTCTCTCTGCCTGTCTGCCTGTCTGTCTGTCTGTCTCTCTGCCTGTCTCTCTGCCTGCCTGTCTGTCTCTCTGCCTGTCTGTCTCTCTGCCTGCCTGCCTGCCTGCCTGTCTGCCTGTCTGTCTGCCTGTCTGCCTGTCTGTATATATACATCTCTCCTTTTTCCCTTTATAAAAAAGAATGTATAACATGTACAACCTTGTATGAAACAGCTCAGTTCACGAGAGCCTGTTTTCTCTTGTGTACTGAAATACAGTGTTATCTGTTCTCTCTCTGTGTGTGGTGGTGAGGGTCAGGTGTCTTATCTGAACACTCACACACTGACCACACCACTGACCACACCACTGACCACATCACACACTGACCACATCACACACTGACCACATCAGACACTGACCAGATTCCTGACTGACCAGGTCACGAGGAGAGAGGCCAAGGCCAGCAGGTCCTTCTGCCCAACTCTTTAATCTTTAATTTGCTGCAGCACTAGCAGTAAACAGGAGCTGCAGTTCTCCCAGATCTCCTCAGGCTGTACCCTGCCTGCTGCCTGTCTGCCTGTCTGCCTGCCTGTCCTGCCTGTCTGCCTGCTGTCTGTCTGTCTGTCTGTCTGCCTGTCTCTCTGCCTGCCTGTCTCTGCCTGCCTGCCTGCCTGTCTCTCTGCCTGCCTGCCTGTCTCTCTGCCTGTCTGTCTCCCTGCCTGTCTGTCTGTCTCTCTGCCTGCCTGCCTGCCTGCCTGTCCCTGTCCCTGCTCCTGCTCCGCTCTGATGGAGTGGTACAGGCAGGACTGGAAACAACAGCTCCTCATGGTTCGCTAATGCCCTCTTTTCAAAATGCAGCTTTCACTGGTCAAAATCTGGAGGATTAATGCCATAATATAATCCCCAGAAACTAGTAAAAGTGGAGCATTGTTCTGTAGATTTAAGTAAAAGCCTCTCTCCCCTCGCTTTGGATAAAAGCATCTCTTAAATGGAAGCAGTGTAGTAAAATCCCCTCAGCTGTGAGTGAGGCCTTCATGTAGCCCCCCCCCAGCATAGCTCCTGTGTTTGTGTTTGGGGGGGGGGCTTGTGTTGGCTGGCCTAGATAATTAATCTGCTTTGCTCTCGTGCTTCTGTTAAAGTCATCTGTGCTTAATCACAAACGCTTTGTTATAGGATCAACTAGTCCTGCCAGGGCTGTGTGTGTTGAGGGGGGAGGGGGGGTAGGGGTGGTAGGGGGGGGAGGGGTGGAGGTGGGTAGACTGACATTACCAGAGTCTCACGCCTCACAGTAACCCATCTATGTGTCTCTGTAACATCTCAGCTCAGTGGTTACAGCACTTGACTGCAGATCGAGACTTCCCAGGTTCAAATCCACCCGCATCCCCCGTTGTAATGTAAATCACCTTGGACATAACATAACCATCTTCTGAGTAAATCCTGTTATCTCCCGGTGACAGTTGGCCCGTCTCTCCTTGCAGGTGACGGAGGTGTCTGGAGCCCAGCGTCTGGGTTGCTACGGTACCGTCCAGTTCTACGTGGCGCTGAAGCTGCTGGCGGCGGCACAGGCCGGTTACCCGGTGCTCCTGGACAGCCTCACGGCCGGTGAGTCTATCCCGGTAACGTCTTAACAGCAGAACCAGATCTGGGTTTATCCTAACACCCTGGGATTAGGGATTATCTGGATTACAGGGCAGTCGCGTGGGGCACTCGAGTCTTGAGGTCGTCTTGATTGTTCGTTAGATGAACGTTTGACTCCAGAGCAGCCTGTCTCACCTCTATACTGTAGTCAGACCTGTCTCACTGTCTCTGTGTGTGTGACCAGGTGTGTGTGTGTGACCAGGTGTGTGTGTTCTTCTCCAGACCTGCCCCTCCCCCGGTTCCCTGGGATGAAGAGTGAGGCAGAGCCGCGGTTCACGGCGCCCCCTGTAGGTTTGGAGGTCAAGGGCCAGCCCTGCCCCCCTCCAGGGGCCCCTTCCTGGGCTGCAGGGGGCCCCAGAGCCCTCAGACACCTCGATGCTGGCGCGGAGAGGAAGGTGAGTCTCCATGGTGACCAGGACACAGGCCGAGGTCTCCATGGTGACCAGGACACAGACCAAGCTTTGTCTCCATGGTGACCAGGACACAGGCCGAGGTCTTAACGAGATATGATGCTCTTCGTGTACTGAGTGGTCGGATGTGTTTGTGTGGACAGGAAGTATGGTCGCCTCCGCGTTCCCCAGCTGGCTCCCCGCCTCCCTCCCCATCGGCCTATCACAGCTACCCGTACGCATTGCAGAGGAACGGAGCCGACACGCTACTGGGTAAGACAACCGCCAATCTCTAGACAGCGATCTAGACCAGGGCCCTGTCCTTCCCTGCCCAGCACACCTGGTTCTAATGAACTGGTCGTTATCTAGCTCAGCAGAAGCCTGGTAACGACCAGGAACAGCAAACGTCAACTACTGACGGTGAAATTGTTGGTTTCACTTTCCCTCTCACATGTACACCTACGCATGTACCGTTAATATGGAAAACTAAAACGGAAACTAAACTTAATTCTCAAGCTCCAACTTCCTCTACTGCTGCCCAAACACAACCCAGATCTGAAAGATATTCTTCCTACTAACATATAGATATATATATTTCTTTTAATCTTTTCAAAATTACGAATTCAAATTTTTTAGTGGCCATGTTACACAGCCATGTTTATGCAGCATATTCGTTGCTGCATAAAGCTGACAGGAGTGATTTTGCCCTGATCTGACCTGTTCTCCTCTGATGATGCAAGTCTGTCGAGACTGCAGCTCGTTGTGAATAATTCAACAGGTCGAGTCTGTGAAGCAGAGCTGAGGAGGGTGGAGATGTTCGCCTCCTCCAGCATCAACACTCAGATGACTTCTGTCTTCCTCCTTTCATGTCCACATGTCACTTCCTCCTTCCTGTCTCATCTATCTCTAACATGTTTAATCTTGCTTTCACACAAACCTCCAGACTCTGCACCGTCAGGGGACCAAAACTTACAACTATCATCTCTCCTCTCGTCCTCCTCCTCCTCTCACTCTCTTCCCCTCTTTCCCTCTCTTCCCCTCTCCTCTCTCTCCTCTCTTCCTCCCCTCTCCTCTCATCCTCTCTTCCCCTCTCCTCCTCCTCATCCTCAGCCTATGACAGTAAACTCAGGTCCTGAGACCCGACCATATTCAGCCGGAGCATCACTCTTCCCCATGGTCGCCATGGCAGCAAGGCATTTTCAGGATCCTTCCTCGCTGGTACCAGGTAGGGCCCCCTCGGTGTGTCTCTCTCCAGTCTACTGGTGTCTAGCCTTCACAAGGAGATCCACCAGGCTAGAGGGTTTATCACTTGTAGCTTTCAGACAGGTATTGTGTTTCCTCCCCAATCCTCACGCCTCCCTCTCCCCCATCCTCACCCTCACTCCTCCCCATCCTCCCCGCCCCTCCTCCCTCCTCCCCATCCTCCCCTCACTCCCTCCCCCACCCTCCCCTACCCTCCTCCCCCATCCTCCCGCCCTCTCTCCCCCATCCTCCCCTCCCTCCTCCCCCAGCCTCCCCTCCCTCCTCCCCCATCCTCCCCGCCCTCCTCCCCCATCCTCCCCTCCCTCCTCCCCCATCCTCCCCTCCCTCCTCCCCCATCCTCCCTGCCCTCCTCCCCCAATCCTCCCTCCTCCTCCCCCATCCCTCCCCTCCCTCCTCCCCCATCCTCCCCGCCCTCCTCCCCCATCCTCCCCTCCCTCCTCCCCCATCCTCCCCTCCCTCCTCCCCATCCTCCCCGCCCTCCTCCCCCTTCCTCCCCTCCCTCCTCCCCCATCCTCCCCTCCCTCCAGGGCCTGTCCGGGGCGAGCTGGAGGAGAGGCTGGAGGAGAGGGGGGTGTCGGAGCAGGCTGAGGACCCCCTGGAGGATCACAGAGGAGCAGAGGGAGTACTATACACCCACCAGTTCAGGACCCTTCAGCCCGACCTCGGAGCTCTCATCCTGGGTAGGGCCCTGGGGGCGACCCCCCCCTCTGCCTGGAGGTCTGCCTGACCAGACACAGAGAGAGGGCATGGCTGAAGACTGTAGACTGGTACCGATGCTCACAGTCTTGTGATCGACACAAGGAGATACATTTAACTGGAACTCTTCTCTCTTGTTCCAGGAACATCGCTAAGAATTTCTTCACGAAATCTAAGCTTCCAATTCCAGAACTCTTCCCACATATGGTGAGTGGAGGGGAGATTGGAGGAGAGGAGGAGAATTGGAAAGGAGGAGGAGCGGAGGAAATTTGAGGAGGAGAGGAGGAGGAGAGGCATAACACTGTGTCTCCTGGAACACTATAACCCACAACATCAGTCCTCCCTGACAGAGAGGAGATGAAGGACAGACTGCAGCTTCACTGTGGAACTCAGACACTGCTCGTCCCTCACGCCCTCTGTCCTCCTCTCTTCCCCTCTCCTCTCACCTCTGACCCCCTCCTCTTTCTCTCCATGCGTGTCTGTGCGTGTGTGTTCGGTGTGTGCGTGTGTGTGTGTGTGTGGGTGTGTGTGTGTGTGCGCTGTGTGTGTGTGTGTGTGTGTCTCCAGGGAGCTCAGTGATGTGGACAGAGATGGTGCTCTCACCTTCTCTGAGTTCTGCACAGCGTTCCACCTCATCGTCGGCTCGCAAGAACGGCTACGCCCTCCCCGAGACCCTGCCCCCACCCTGCACCCCCCCACCCCTGCACCCCCCCACCCTGCATCCCCCCTGTGGGTCTGGAGCTGGCAGGGGGCACCCTTGGGACCCCCCCGAAACCCCAGAGGTGAGTCCCCCCTCTCAGACAGAATATGGACACGGGACATTTTTAATGGGCATGCTTAGCTCTCCTGATCCTGGAAATCTCTCCAGTCCTGCAGGCAGTTCTAATCACAGCACCTGATTGTAATAAGGAGCTAATCCAGTTAGCTTGAGCTGTGCTGGATCTAAACCCCAGACAGGACAGAACGTCCCCTGGTAGAGGTGCAAGAGATCCAGAGAGTCTTATATCCACACCGGAGATATCTCCATCTCTGGCTGTGTTTTCAGCTCTGTAACTCAGAGAGACATGCTCCTGGGGGGGTGGGGGGGGCTGTTTTAGCTGGTATCTCTCCAGGAAGGTAACTGTTTTTGTGTTTGACAGAGTACAGCGGCCCTCATCGTCTTTGAGGATGCACATCCCAGACAACTGGTAAAACCTCCTGACCTCTCCTCCTCTCCTCACCTCTCCTCACCTCCTCCTCCCTCTCCTCACCCTCCTCTCCTCATCTCTCCTCCTCTCCTCCTCACCTCTCCTCACCTCTCCTCCTCTCTTTTTCTTAACCTGTCCTCTCTTTTCCACTTCCACAACACAGAAGTGTTGTCATGCTACAAAACAGCCACTAGATGTAGCTAGAGAGCTGCTGTGTGCTCAGCGCTGCTCCCTGAGACAGCGTGCTGGCGTGCAGGTGTGCTTAACCCCTGCGTGTGTCTGCTTGTAGGAGCATTGTGTCGCTGCAGCGGCCTCCCTCCCCCCCTCGCGCCCCCACGCCCGCACCCGGAGACACCAGGCAAGGTAACCTGAACCTTGTGTGAGAACATCTAGAATTCTCCTCTGAGCAGTTCCTTGGTAATAATAATTGTCGTTTTCACTATGGTCGCCCTTCATTGTCAAGTCACTACAGGTAAAAAAAAAGAAAAAAAGAAGGAAAACAAAGCGAACAACTAGTCTTTATCCTCCGAGTCTCCTGATTGGTTAGATATTAGCATGAAGTCTGTCCTTACTAGGTCAATATTAGCATAAATTTTCCCTTGAAATATAACTTTCGATTTTGAACATTTGACTTCATATCAAGAAGGTAGCAGGTTCAAATCCCATCAGTGATTCGCTTTGGATAAAAGTGTCCTTGCAAAATGGAATATTGTAATGATTCTGTCTTCCTATTGTAAGTGTTGTCGTGCTGTGTGTTGGTGTGCATCAGACTGCAGTAGCAGCAGAGCGCTGGTCCTCGGTCATCCTCTGAAGGGGAGGACGCCACAGGGGTGGGCTCGTTTAACCACGGAGACCAGGTGACACCCCCCTGTGTGGGAATGTCAATCACACCGTACAGTCCCAGTGACCACACACACACACACACTAACACACACACAGGAACCTCAGGAACAGGAAGGAACAGGAACCTCTCACTTCCTGGTTGTCAGACGGCAGAAGTCTGACATCTCGTTTGTGTTTCCCTCCGACGCTCAGAACCTCTCGACATGGACCCCAGCATGAAGTCCAGGACCAGGCCCAGGTAACCCCCCCCCACACACACACACACACGTACACACACACACAACGAGGGACAGGTAACCTCACACACACACACATCTGTGGTCCTTCAATGCTGTAGTTCTGTTGTAACTGTTTGGATGTGTGTGTGTGTGTTCAGGTCGTTCTCCAGCACCTCCATCGATGAGGCCATGAAGAAGAAGGAGGAGCCTCCCACCCCTCCGCCCCGCCCCCAGAAGACTCACTCCAGAGCCTCGTCCCTGGACCTCAACAAGCTCCTGCAGCAGGGTACCACACACACACACCACACACACCATACACACAGCATGCATGCATGCACACACACACCATACACACACACACACACACACACACACTATACACACCATACACACGCATGCATGCATGCACACACACACCATACACACACACACACACACTATACACACCATACACACGCATGCATGCATGCATCACACACACACCATACACACACACACACACCATACACACACACACACCCACCCACACACACACCCAAGCTCTCCTTATTTACCTAAAACTGCATCTTCATGGAGGTCTATGTTATACTCTGTCCTGGTTTCAGAGAGAACATGAAAGTAGTGTAGTGGTGCAGCTAGGCTGGTGACTGCCCTGTTCCAGTCTGGGTGAACCAGAGAGGGGTTATGTCAACTGTTAGCTTTGCCAGGTGAAAGCTTCAAAACAGGCTAGTACAATAGAGTCGATAAGATCTAGGTCATGTGAAATTGTGCTTGTCCAAATATTTCCCAAACTCTAGTGTTTTTCCAGGTGAAATATGAGTCTTGCGAACAAAATGCAGGGATTCTCTGTGTGTGTGTGTGTAGGGTGTGTGTAGTGTGTGTGTAGCGTGTGTGTGTGTGTGTGTAGAGAGAACCTGAGAGAATGTTCTCTCTCTCCCGCAGGATAAAGAGTGTGTGGGGCCAGCCCCCCCCTGCCCTCCCCCCTCGACCTCCCACCAGCCAGGTACTGCTCATCTGGGTCCAGTCTGATCAACACTTTAGATTATCAGTAGTGACCTCTGACCTCTGACCCCTGCTGTGTTTCAGGTTCCTGTTTTCCCAGGGCGCAGCAGAGACAAACATCAAGCAGCCAAACTTCGCTGACTTCACTCGCTTCAGAGAGGAGGTGAACCTGTCGTCATTAACCTCATCCTCCTCTCCCTCTTCCTCCTCCTAGGTGTGTGTGTGTTGGCTGGATTGTGTGTGTGTGTGCTGGCAGGACTGTGTGTGTGTGTGTTGGCTGGATTGTGTGTGTGTGCTGGCTGGACTGTGTGGTGTGTGTGTGTGTGTGTGTGTGTGCTGGCTGGACTGTGTGTGTGTGTGTGCTGGCTGGACTGTGTGTGTGTGTTGGCTGGATTGTGTGTGTGTGTGCTGGCTGGACTGTGTGTGTGTGTGTGTGTGCTGGCTGGACTGTGTGTGTGTGTGCTGGCTGGACTGTGTGTGTGTGTGCTGGCTGGATGTGTGTGTGTGTGTGTGTGCTGGCTGGACTGTGTGTGGTGTGACTGTGTGTGTGTGTGTGCTGACTGGTGTGTGTGTGTGTGTGTGTGTGCTGGACTGGGATGTACACATGAGGTCTTATTTATGTCAGAGTGAGCTGTCGTTCTTTCATGTCTGCTCTTCCTGTTTGTCCTCACCGCTCTGCTAACCCTAATCCTCACCGCTCCTTCCTCAATCTGTCAACTTCGGCTTGCTCTGTGTGTGTGTGTGTGTGTGTGTGTGTGTGTGTGTGTGTGCGTGACTGATTTTATGCTCCGCTGTCCTCTGTCTGTCAGTGTGATGAACATTTATCACCTAGGACTCCGTGTGTGTGTATAGGTGTGTGTGTGTGCATAGTGTGTGTGTGTGTGTACTCTGTCAGCATGATGAACACCCTGGACGCCCCTGAACCAGTTTGGCGTCAGATCAGGTTACGGTGACGGAAGGCTTGGCTTCTCACACACACACACACACACACACACCTTCTCACACACACACACCTTCTCACACACACACACCCACCTTCTCACACACAAACACACACCTGGTCTGTTTCTATGTCGCTTTGGATGAAAGCATCTGTTAAATGAATAACATGCCAACCTGCAAACTCAACATCTGATTGGTTGTCTAGTCAGTCCCACTCTCTTCTCTTATTGGCTGTTTCTCACACAGTTCACATTTCCTGGAGCCACTTAGACCCTGCTGTCTTTTTCCCGCCCCTCCAGAGGTGTGCCTCAGTCTGCTGCTGTCCTCTGCTTCACCACCAGGTGGTGCTGTGGTGCACATCACACCAGCCAGACTTGACCTCGTCCACTAAGGACTGCACTGCAGCACGGGCTGTGTGGGAAGTTTCGAGTGTGTGTGTGTGTTTGTGTTTGTGTGTGTTTGCGGCCAGCTGCTAGCGAGTCGCACGGCTCAGCGAAGGAGCTTTTTCTGTTCCTGATCCCAGTTCTCATCAGGCCTGTTTAAAACATCAGCCTCCACATCGCCCACCGCAAGACCTCCACCCTCTAGGAAATACTGCTTTTTTTGTTGTATTTAAATACAGTGTTAGCATTTCAGATATGTTGTAATGCTGAAAAATTGCAAAGGGATCCAGTTTGAGAAAATCCTTATAAATGTTTCCACTCTTAGTTCATTTACTTTTACGAATGTATTTAAAACACACCAAGTCACTGCTGTGGGGTGTAAACAACCCAAGTCCCAGTCCAGTTCCAGTAAAAACCTGGCTTCTCTAGGGAACAACAATAACAAACAGAGGCCAGCGATGGCCTGGGCTCACTGCCACTGGCCTAATGTGCCTGTCTGTGTGTGTGTGTGTGTCCTGCCTGTCTGCCTGTCTGCTCTGTCTGCCTGTCTGTCTGTCTGTCTGTTGTCTGTGTCTGTGTCCTGTCTGCCTGTGCCTGCCTGCCTGTCTGCCTGTCCTGTCTGTCTGTCTGTCTGTCTGTCTGTCTGCCTGTCTGCCTGTCTGCCTGTCTGCTGTCTGTCTGCCTGTCTGCCTGTCTGCCTGTCTGCCTGTCTGCTGTCTGTCTGTCTGTCTGTAGGAGGAGAACAGCGTTAAACCTGACCACAAGAGTCCATCTCACAGACTTGGCTCTAATACCGAGGACATCACTAACACTAAACAGGTCTGTGTGTCTACATTCATGCATGCTGGTCTGTATTCTCTGTGTAAGTATACTCACGTACATGTTTTTCGTTGGTTTCCAGGAACTTCCTGTTGTCCCTCAAGGCCACGCCCCCAGAAGCCGGTTCGCAGGAAGTAACCGCCCAGAAAGCCAGAACCTGGAGGCCACGCCCCCTCCCGTCACACACCATTTTGCCCCGCCCACCAAGCAAAAGTGAGAAAGGGAAAAACATACCGAGATAAATAATGGACTAAATGTCACAAAATACCAATAAATGATTATGTCATGTCCGTTAAGTGCAGCCACACATTGTCCTGGGGTGGAATGTTCCTTCTGGGAGAATCTGCATCGCTGATTTATTGCAAGTAAAGTGAAACCACATCGTTTGAAATGATTGATCTTGAAAAGGCCTTCAGGTTGATAGTTGACCCCAGAGCCCTGTGTTTCTACGGTAACCCAATCTGACGGTCGCTCCGCCGTGGGTAAACACCGGCGCACCCTGATGAGTCTAACACATGTGACTTGGTAGCCATGTTGGAGAGGAGAGGGGTCGTTAGGGCAGGGCCATCAGTAACCTTGGTGACAGCTCACGATGCGGCTCTGATTGATGTGAAGCCCCGAGACTCTGAGCTGAGTTTAGGAAGAGCTGTCTGTCTGTGCCTGCCTGCCTGCCTGCCTGCCTCTGTCTGTCTACTGTCGTGTCTGTTTGCATGTCTGTCTACTGTGTCTGTCTGTCTGTCTGTCTGTTTGTCTGTCTACTGTTCTGTCTGCTGCCTGCCTGCCTGCCTGCCTGCCTGCCTGCCTGCCTGCCTGCATGCCGCCTGCCTGTCTGCCTGTTCTGCCTGCCTGCCTGCCTGCCAGCCTGTGTCTGTCTGTCTACTGTCTGTCTGTTTGCATGTCTGTCTGCCTTGTCTACTTTCTGTCTGTCTGTCTGCCTGCCTGTCTTACTGTCTGCCGCCGTGTGTCTGTGTATGTCTATTGTCTCACTAGAGCCTTGGGACCACTCATTCTTTACTTGTCCTTGCCCCCTTCGTCCTCCCTCCTCCCTCTCCCCCTCCCCTCCCACTCTCCCTCCTCCCTTTCCCTCTCCCCCTTCCCTCCCTCTCCCCCTTACTCCTCCCTCTCCCCCTTCCCTCCCTCCTCTCCCACTCCCATTCCCTCTCCCTCCTCCCTCCCCTCTCCCCACTCCACACCTCCACTCTCCCCCTCCCTCCCCCTCTCCCCTACTCCCTCCCTCTCCCCCTTCCCTCCCACCCCTCTCCCTCCCTCTCCCCCTCCCTCCTCTCCCCCTCCCTCCCCTCCTCCCTCTCCCCTCCCCCTCTCCCCCTCCCTCCCTCTCCCCTCCTCCCTCTCCCCCCCTCCCTCCCTCTCCCCCTCTCCCCCTCCCTCCCTCTCCCCCTCCCTCCCTCTCCCCTCTCCCTCCTCTCCCCCTCCCTCCCTCTCCCCCTCCCTCCCTCTCCCCCTCTCCCCCTCTCCCTCCCTCCTCCCCCCTCCCTCCCTCTCCCCCTCCCTCCCTCTCCCCCTCCCTCCCTCTCCCCCTCTCCCCCTCTCCCTTCCCCCCTGCCTCCCCCTCCCTCTCCCCCTCTCCCCCTCTCCCCCTCTCCCCCTCCCTCCCTCTCCCCCTGCCTCCTCCCTCCCCCTCCTCCCTCCCCCTCCCCCAGACTGGCCTCCAGGATGAGGAGGGAGATCCAAATGACCATCCGTAAGAACAAGGAGACCAACGCTGTGCTGACCCGTCTGAACAGTGAGCTACAGCAGCAGCTGAAGGTCCGACCCTCCCTCTGACCCTCTGACCCTCTCATGCTCTCCTCACAGCACCTGGCGCCCGTCGCGTGGGCCGTCTGTGGGGGTGTGGTTTGTGTGAGGGGAAGTTTTGTGTGTGTGTTGTGTATGTGAGAGCAAATGTGTGTCTGTGTGGGTGTGTCAGCTGCATTAGTGATTTGCACTGTTGGCCATACTGTCCTCTCCTCCTGTCCTCCTCCCCCCCCCCCTCCCTCCTCCTCCTCCCTCCCCCTCTCCATCTCTTTCATCCCCCAGCGCTGTGTGGAAAGCCCCCTCCCCCCTCACATGACACACACGGATGACCTGATAGATTACTAAGCGCAAACAACTCGCACTCGCTCGCCACCACACACACACACACACCAACACAACAGTCATGTTAAAACACATCAGGACATGTGACTGTCCTCGTCTCCAGCAGTCTGCTTGTGTTGAGGTACGAGATGTGAGGTGTGTGTAGTTCTTAACCGGCTCAGTGTAATGACAATATGGCTTCTTTACTTTAAGCCCCCCCCCCTTCTGACCACCTCTAGCCCCCACCCCCCCACACACACACACACACACACACACGTGTCCCCACCCCCTTCCATTTGTCTGTTCAACTCCACACCACTTAGTAGAGCTAATGGATCTCTCTCTCTCTCTCTGTCCTCTCTCGCTCTCTCTGTCCTCTCCCTCTTTCCGTTTCTTTCACACACACTCAAAGGCACACGCTCACACACATTCACACGTGTCTGTCTGCGATGTGGCTGTTTGTATTAGGCCTCTCTCCCCTCACACACGCACGGTGCATACTGTTCTCTCTTTCTGAGGCCCTGCAGTCATCCTCTCCTCTGTTTCTCCTCAGTCTCTCTCTGTCTCTCCTCTCTGTCTCTCCTCTCTGTCTCTCCTCTCTCTGTCTCTCTCCTCCTTCTCCTTTCTCTGTCTCCTCTCTGTCTCTCCTCCTTCTCTCTCCTCTCACTGCTCCCAGTCTCTC
The DNA here is from genome assembly GCA_023658055.1 of Thaleichthys pacificus. Taxonomy (NCBI): domain Eukaryota; kingdom Metazoa; phylum Chordata; class Actinopteri; order Osmeriformes; family Osmeridae; genus Thaleichthys; species Thaleichthys pacificus. Next base: position 1,087,787 of record CM042878.1, on the reverse strand, counting down.
CTCACGTTGCAGAGCCTCTTGAGCTCAACATGACTCAGACATGTATCCTGAGCTGCAGGACTTGATCCCGCGGGCCAGCCGTCTCCAGTGTCACTCCACCCTCCACACACCATTCACTGTTTGGGGTGTGATGCTAGGATCGATTCCCATCGAGTGTCACTTTACTGTAGCGTTCCATCTGAGTCAGAGCTGGCTGAATCCTCCAATCAGGCAGTGCTCCCACGGCCTGATTTAGCTGCTCATGCTGACACCAGCTGAATGAGGAGGAGGAGAGGAAGACGGTATGTGCTGATCCAGTCACCAGGGCTTCCTGAAATACCAGGATGCCTGTGGCATTCACAACTGGCCTCTCCAAATAGAGCCACTGCCAACTGGGAAGCCCTGAGGTGGGGGAGGAGAGGGGGAGGAGAGGGGGAGGGGGGGGTGAGAGGGAGGGGGGAGAGAGGGGGAGGGGGGAGAGAGAGAGAGGGAGAGAGTGTGTCGAGGGGGGAGGGGGGTCATTACTTTAACGACCTGCTAAATGAATCTGACTGAGAGATCTGACTTTAATGTATCCTCTCTCTGCTCTCTTTCTCCCCCCCCCCCCCCCCCCCCAGGAGGTCCACCAGGAGAGAGTCACTCTGGAGTCTCAGTTGGAGGTCCTCCGACCCCTGCCGTCATGACGACCCTGACCGCCCTGAGACTGACCTGGGTCCCCCCACACACACACACACACACAGCTTCAGAACACCCCCGCCCCCACACTCACACACACTCCTCCCCCTGCCTAGCTCCTACCCCACCCCAGCTCCAGGACCCAGGCCTCCCCCAGCCTGCTGCCTGCTGAGGGTGTGTGTGTGCTGGGGTGAGGAGGAGCGCTGGCAGGGCGCGGGGGCTGGAGCTGGGAACCCAGCTAGCCACAGCACCGCCGCCGGAAATACCTCAGTAGCCTCAGACAGGACTCGATCATTCCAGAGCTGCTGGAGAAAAAGGCGTTTTGAAAGCAAATGTTGTCCATAAAACGTTTGTTTTTAACACGTTGTGTTATTTGTTTTGTTTTATAGTTTTGGGGTCAGATGTCGGTGTTGCTTCTGTCATGATCCCCTCTTACATTACTGACTGGGTCATCTCCTTTTCTTTCTGTGTGGTGTGTGTGTGTGTGTGTGTACACTTGTGTCTGTGTACACCTGTGTGTGTGCACACCTGTGTGTGAGAAAAGTGATGGTGCTACTGAAGAATGTAATATTTCCCAGAAGTGCATAAATCGTTATAAATGATGCTGATTGTCTAATACAGAATATGATTAATCAAGCATGAAGTTTATGACTGTCAGAGACCACAGCAAGTTACCACTGTTTTAACTAGGTCACTGTTCAAATGAATTCCCACGTTTTTTGGGTTGATATTTAATTGGAATTCATCTTTGCGGTTGCCATGGGATCGGAGTTTGGTTCTTCTGAATGTGTATACTAGGATTATGGGATGTTTTCTGTCCTTTCCTCCTCCTCGCCTGCATCTCTGTTACATCAGTGATTTTGTGATCAACGTTAAACATGAAAACATCCACGCCGGCCACAGAACCTGTGCGAACATGAGTGTGGATCGTATAACGAAGAACAAGCTATGAATCCTTGATGTTTGAGACGGTAGAAGTCTGTATGTGTGTTTTATTTCTCTATGCAACCCTGTAGTGCCGGTTAAGCATGTTACACCTGTGTCCAGGTGTGTGTTGTGGTGAGGAATGACCGTGTGTCCATGTTCAGTGTTTAGAACATGGTTATGTGACTGCATGCAGACAGTAAGGGTTCAGTTATGTTGGGGAGAAAAAAATGACATATTTTCCGTGCTGAAGTGACCCTCTCTGACTCACACCTGTGTGCAGGGATGCAATCAACAAACGGATCAATCAAATTAAAGAAATCTATTTTTACGTTCTTTTTGTAGAAGTTTGTCAGACAGTTGGTGGGCTCCTGCCAGAGTCTCAAGGCGAACAGGAGCTGGGAAACACCCATCTGTGGAACTTTTTAGACGTTAATATCTGCGAGTTCAGGAACAGAAAGTGACATCACACGTAACTAACAACTTCTCTCAGTATTTGTTTACCTAAAACCCCTGAGGCATGTGACATCCTGTTCCACAGAGAGAAAGAGTGAAAAGTTAAGAGATGGATTGTGGGGAGAGAAAGAGAGAAATAGAGGGAGATTGAGACACTTGAGAAAATATGGAGAGGGAGATGAGGTAGAGGAGAGAGAGAGATAAAGCTGTAGATATGCAGATATTGTAATGAGCAGGTCTAGTTTGTGTGTAGAGAGAGTTAGATCACGTGTGCATCTCCTGCCAGGACAGCAGTGGGTAATCAGCACACTGAGGTTCACACAGAGTTTACTGTTTCGGGGAGTCTCAACCTACAAAGGAAACCAACTCTCAAATATCCCCCAACGGGCACAGAAGCACAGCTACCCCAAAGCACCTCTTTCTCTTCTTTTATCCATCCCTCCATCCCTCCATCCCTCCCTCCATCCCTCCCTCCATCCATTCTTCCTTTCCCTGCCCTGACAGGGTTTATCTGAAGGTACCAGTGAAGCGTGGCCATATAGTCATGTTCTCCTACTATACACACTCACACACACCTCTAGGGCAGCTGAGCTTTCCCTGACTGAGACAAGATTGGGTCACTGAGGTCATGACAACATCCCAGAATAACCTCTACGTTGTCAGGCGTCGCTGTCTAGGCTTGCACTACTCCTTCATTCATACCCCTGCACCAATCACGGCTCAGTAGAACTACAGGATGCACCAATCATCTGGCTGCATTCATCCACATCGCCTGGCTTAATGCTTCATCACTCCGGTTCACTGGAGACTAGATCAGCGTGTTCATACTGAAATGTCAAGTTTCTTATTATAACCAATAACCATGTTTTAGACAGAGATGGCAAAAGTACACACATCCTTCACTCAAGTAAAAGTACAGATACTCATGTTTAAAAATACTCTGGTGAAAATTGAAGTCACTTATTCACTTAAGTTAAAGTAAAGAAGTAGGCCTAGGGCTCTGACATACTTCAGTAAACAGTAGCCATTACTACTTCCTGTTTTAGTGTCACACTGGTAACTGAACCTCTCTCCATATTAGCTCATTAATACAATACGACACTAAAGGCACGCAGCGCATTCGCAAGGCATCTTTTTTGACGGTGACACATCTCCTTCATATACAGCCATACTTTTTCAACCTTTCGAAACTTTTTCACACACAAACGAAGTTTTTTTTCACACACAACACGACACTAAGTTTATTTTAAATTTTGAGGGAAATTATTTGTTCAACCTTTTAAGTTTGGAAAGGAGAGAGGGGGAGAGGAGAACAGAGAAGCCTAAAACAGTAGATTAAAGCAGAGCAGAGCACAAGAGTAAAGTAGAGTATAGTCCTCATCAAGTAGCCTACTCTGATGCAAACTTTTTTCAGAAACTTACAAATAGCCTATATATTGTTCTTGTTGCCTTCTGCCTTGCTGTGTGATTCAATAGTTTACAACTAAAACGACTAAAAACGATCACCTAAGACACGGAGTCTGGAATGTTCTATAAATAACACCTAGAGTCATTCCAAGACGGTAACCATGACATAGCTATCCAACGGCATCGTTAGCATGGCTAATCCTCGCATTTAACGCATTTTCAATCAAGCGAATTCAAAGCATTTTTGTCCGGAATGCATTTCTGACTAATGCCTCACATTCCGCCCTCCTCTGCCCTCTCGGTCACAGACAGACAGTCCAGCTCCATGCGGTGTTTCCTTTCAGAAGCAGACAGAGTCTAGGCTGATGAGCTGATCCCAGAGTCTGGAGGAGATGAATGTGGGTGTTTAGGATCAGTCACAGGGACAGGTGAGAACCAGGTATCCCTCTCCTCCCCCCTCCCCCATCCTCCACCCCCCCCCCCCCCCCCCCCCCCCCCCCCGTCCTCCCCGCGCCCGCCAAGTCCTCGTTCCCATACGATCTGGCACGCAGAGCCAACGCATGTTGATGCCTGTTGCTACCTTCCTTGGAATGAGTCGAATGACATCATTAACGTTTCATCCTGGCCTTAATTGGCCCTACCAGGGAGTAGACTGCAGCACTCAAGGTTAGAATTTACAGCTGGGGTTAGCCCTATAGTGTCTTTTGTTTAAAAAGAAAAAAAGAAAGAAAAGAAAATGCTAATATGAGGAGGTACGCCTACAAATCGAAAGAATTCCGGCGCCGTCCGAAGACGTGCAGTAGGCCTATGCTACACATAAACCGTGTTTGCGTTTAAATTAGGAGTTTTCAGGCTTGTGGGCCACAATCAAGAAAAGAGTTAGATCTACGTGAGGAGGAGGATAGGCTCCAGGGTCGTTACTGGCTAAACTCAACACAGGCCTATAGTGTCCATCCACACAGCCCAACACCTCAGCCAGAGAAGGCTGCTTCAGCACTATAAATACCACTTAACTCTGTTTGGTTTGCGTTTCAACACAGCAGCTGCACGGAGAGCAGGCGAGGCAGACGTGCCAGCCATGTGTCGCCTCTAAATATATGCCCGTTTCAGATAATTGCCATCCTACTGTCTAGGGCAGCGCTGGCTACCGTCTGGTAACGTCCCGGGATATAAACAGTGATCAGTACGCGCGCTGGACGCTGTTAGTCCTATCAAATAAGCAACTCTCAAGTCAGAAACTGGGGGTAAAGTTCTTCCGGGGGAGATCGTGAAGCATGTGCCGAGAAAGAGAGAGACTGAGTGAGGCTATACACCTCCCAGCCAGGAATATGGGGCCATGTTAGATATTACTGCCGTTTCTTCTCCATATGGGTATAGTGGACGTCTGGCAGAAGGTGAAAACATCTACCGTCTCCGGTGAAGATTACCATCCCATTGTCTGTCGCAAGTCTGCCCCTTTGTAACGGTGCTATCACTCAAAGATGACGACATGCCCCGCGCGGCCGGCCTCCGCTTTGTCCTGGAGCGGTTTAGCAGCGGTTGCACTTCTGGTGTGGCCGCTGGTCAACGCACAGGAAGAGCTTATCCCATCACCTCTCCCAGGCCTGGCCTCGTCAGCTGGGATTTAGTTAAACACTCATTCAGCGAATGTGAATGCGCGGTCCGGGTTTGGCCTGTCAGGCCGACGCGCGGCGGTGAAAGCGCAGATGAAGCTACGGGAAGGTGACGCAGCTCCGCAGGAATCTCCCCCTCCGCTCCGTCAGACAGCCTCGTGCCTGATGGCCTCATCAGCTGAGACCGTTCTGCCGGTTTGCTAGGGCAAGCACGGCTGCTCTAGAGACAGAAATACATCAGTATACTATAACGTATTTCCTTTTTATTTATTTGTGTCTGATTGATACCTCGAATTGATGTGGATTTTTTCATTTTTAAAGACGTTTTTTTCTAGGGTAGCCTATATTGAAGAGTTTTTATGAGAAGAGTTATCCGATAACTGCGGGATGTTTTTCATGGCTTAAGTGTGTTACAATGTAGAGTAAATTACAGTTTGATAGCCAGACATAGGCCTACACAGTGGTTTCTGGAAGCAGAAAGTTAAACCGTATAAATCCACATAGATACACACCATCTCTCCGCGCGACTGTCCAATCCCATCGTTTCCTGTGTGCATGTGCGCGTTGGACAGCAGCCTCAGCATCCGCGCGCTGAGAAGCTATAGGCTCGCTCTGAAAAAAAAGGGTTCACCGACTCCAGATCCAGCAGATACGGCGCTCCGCTCCAGGGTTTCTGACGGGCCTCTCTTTTTTTTTAACCACCTCTACTTCAGTGTAGTGAAAAACAGACTGGCAGCCCGTGACCGGAGCAACAACGCGGATACCAAAGTGTAGGCTGGTCAGCCTGTGCCGTGCCGGAGGGTGAAAGGATGGGCTCTCAATTGAATTTAGGAGACATGGATTAAAAGGGACCGACGTTTCATTTTGTTACACTTCTTTCGGACAGTTTTTTTAGTGGATTTATTAATTGGGTCCATGACAAAATGCCATTTGCCAAGCGGATCGTGGAACCACAGTTGCTGTGCAGGCGCTCCGTCCCGGGCGAGGCGCGTGTGTGCCTGGACGACCTGTGTTTCCATCAACAATGTGGCTCTCTCGCGGACACTCCGCCAACTCTCAGACCTGGCCAAGCACGCGTGCTCCATATTCCAGGACTTGGAAAGTGACATCGTCTTCACCAACCAGCGGGTTCGGGTCCTGCACGGGAAAATTGGAAAACTCCAGCAGTCCACCTCGGGGTTGGACCCCAAACGGGAGGCAGTCCGTGAGTACTACTCCACTTTCAGTCGTCCTACATTCATTCTCCTTCGCATACCGTTGGGAGCTTCTCCGGTTGCTCGTGCACTCTATTGGGCTGTAGCGGGACGGGGCTCGTTCAGGTTGCCTAAAAACGTTGAATGAAGTAGATAAATGGTGCCACGGGACTGTCACGGTCTGAGTGTTCTATCTCAGTCCCGAGACCATCGACTACCACATTCAGCTGATGTGTTGATGTCGGTTACTTAGCCCAGATCCATATGTTTATCATAAGTGTCAACGTGATGGAAGGCAGAGGTCCCCGCAGAGTAACGGGGTCATGTTTGTGAGCTCGTGCTTTTTCACCTCATTTGTCTCCGCGCGGTAGAAAGACGGAGACAGGGGCGTGTTGTGCAGCAGACTTTATTTTTGTAACTGAAAACTATCAAATCTTTTAACAGATGTAGAATAAGATAAGATAGTTAAAAAAAAACTATAAAACTCAGTTGAAAGTACCGGACAGTTACCGGCGCGTGAAGTCTTTGCTCCAGGCGCGAGATAACGTAAATTACCCCAGTTACCTGCTGGAAAGTACCGTGTCGTTATCAACGATCGTTGACTAACCTATTCGATCTCTTAAACAATAAAAACACTGATCTGGACAGGCTTGTTGATTAATTAAAGACTATTTCAACTTCAAAAAATCGGCAAAACCCAAATATGAAAGACTATTACGTATGTAGGCCTACCCACTAAGTCTGACCGTTATTGGGTAGTCATCAATTGAACGTTGAGGAAAGCATTTCATTGGTCAGGCTACTCTCACTAGAGTAAAGCAAAGCCGCGTGCACGGATCCCCTCCGGTGTGTCGCGGACGAGATGGAGCAGATGGTCTTATTGTTGTTTTTGTTTATGATGTGACGCGTGGTTTCCTTTTAAATTTGAATGTTTAAAGGTCTGTGCGGTTGGAAGTCCCATGTAACGGTTTTAGTGCTAGTGCCCGTTTCTATAGGTTGGCCTGCAGTGCTGTGTTTATAGTTCGTTAACCATTCCCACTTATGTCGGTTATTTTATTTGAGCTGCTAGATTAACCGACGAGGAGACATCCAAACACATTCCTCTCAAGGGTTGAGGAAGCAGGCAGTCATTACCGTGATACAAGCACAGCTTGATGCCTAGCATGAAGTTTTCATCTGGGGGGTTGTGTGTGTGTGTGTGTGTGTTGGAAGGGGGGATTGTGTGTTTGAGATATGCGTGTGAGTGTTGTAGGGGTGCACATTCAAGTGTGTGTGAGGTATGTATTGTGTTTCTGTGTGAGAGGGTATGTCCGTGTGTGTCAGTGTGTGTGTGGCTCAGTGTGTGTGTCAGTGTGTGTGTGGCTCAGTGTGTGTGTGTGTGTGTGTGTAGGACATCTCTTTCCCACAGCCTGTCTGGTGAGGGACGGATGTGTCTTGTTCTAACTCGCTACACAACCCCCTCTCCCCATCTCCCACTCCTCCTTCTCCCCTTTTCTCCCTCCCTCCCCCTCTCCTCCTCCCTCCTCTCCCCCAGGCTCTACCTGTATAGATTCTCTGAGTTCCCACTCCTGAGGCTTCTTCCATTTCCTTCTTCTCTGACGAGGGCGTGTCTGTGGGCACCTGCAAAGCCCTCTGGGACATTGCTTGTAAAAAAGGCTACACAAATAACATTAGATTTGTGTTTGATAGAAATGTAGGTGACAGACATGCAGTCATTTTATTGCAGAGTAAGCAGACTTGCTTGACGGGGAACACAAATCGAGCATGTTCACCTTGCAGGGTTGCAGTGGTGTAGCGGGCTAGCAGTGGTGTAGCGGGCTAGCAGTGGTCTAGTGGGCTAGCAGTGGTCTAGTGGGCTAGCAGTGGTCTAGTGGGCTAGCAGTGGTCTAGTGGGCTAGCAGTGGTCTAGTGGGCTAGCAGTGGTCTAGTGGGCTAGCAGACATAAACACTGTTCCTGGCTGGGAAAGACTGAGGCCTAATTGCTCTTAATTGTCCTTTTCATATGAATGGTTGTTAGGGGCGCCCTAAAACAAGCGAGCGCTCTGTAATCTGAATGACAATTCCTGTAAATGGATCAGTCCAGGGCCTGGAGGGCAGGGGGGGGGAGGGAGGGAGGGGGGGAGGGAGGAGGGGGGGAGGGAGGGAGGGGGGGGAGGGGGGGGGGGGAGGGAGGGAGGGGGGGGAGGGGGGGGGGGAGGGAGGGGGGGGAGGGAGGGGGGAGGGAGGGGGGGGGGAGGGAGGGAGGGGGGAGGGAGGGGAGGGGGGAGGGAGGGGGAGGGAGGGAGGGAGGGAGTGAGGAGGGGGGGAGGGAGGGAGGGAGGGAGAGGGGGGGGGGGGGGGGAGGAGGGGGGGAGGGGAGTTGGTTTTCAAACACGCTTGTCCTCTTGCAGATATCTGTGAAAGATATCTATTCTGTATATTGATCCATTGGCATGACATCTTTTTCTAGCTCTTTTATTCCTCTATCCTATTCTATTCCCCCCCCCGGCCACCCCCCCCCCCCCCCGTCCGTCCGTCCGTCTGTCAGTCCGTCAGTCCGTCAGTAGAGGCTTGGAGGAAACAGTGGGCTGGGACAGGAAGCTGTCCCTGAGTTGTGGCTGGTTTCAGACTCTTTGTGATGTGTAGTTGAAGTTTGTCAATTACAGCTTTCAGATGTTTACTTTAGAAGACCTTGGCTTTTCTCTTGGCCTTTGCTTCCCCTGAGCTACACACACACCACACACACACACACACACATACACACACATCCCTGATCCTTCTGTCCAATGTTTGGACAGCTCTTTTCTTGTGACACCTCATCAATGCCTTTCACCCTCCATCATCTTTAACCACACCAGACTAGACCAGACTATACTACACAAGTAACTTGCTTGAGTGTATTTTGAAAAAGCGTGTTCTGTTTTGTGTGGCCCCAGGAGGAGGGGGTGTTGGGTTTCTCTGTCAGGGTGTGTGTGTGTGTGTGTGGGGGGGGGGGGGGCGGGCATGTTCCATAGTGGGGAGGGGGTCCTTCCCTGCATCCCCGTCCAGGACCACGTGTCTGGCAGGGGGCCACATTCCTGCTCCTCCAGCCCCACCAGAGGAGACTCTGGGAGCGGAGAGCACAGCCCGGCTCAGGGCTGCTCAGGGCTGCACAGAGAGTCAAAACCGGTTCTCAGAGCACAATGACAAACCAACCCTCGCTCACCCCCCCCTGCCTCCCTCTTTTCCTCTCCACCTCCTTCCTCCCTCCCTCCTCCCTCTCTCCTGAAGTTGTTTAGACTGTTCAGACTGAAGTCTGGATCTGGTGTCTCTCTTTCTCACCCTCCCTGAAATTACCGTGTAGAATCAAGAACCATGCAGAATTACAACAGAACCATGCAGAATTACAGGAGAACCATGCAGTAGTACAACAGAACCATGCAGAATTACAACAGAACCATGCAGTAGTACAACAGAACCATGCAGAATTACAACAGAACCATGCAGTAGTACAACAGAACCCCTCAGATGTGTGTGTAGCCTCTTGCTCTACTCAGACAGCTGAACCCTCCTCCTGTGGTCTGGATCAGACCGGAGGATCCACAGTTTACCAAAACCTGTTCTTCTGTTCAGCCACTTCTCAGCAGCAGGAAAGTCTGGTTAGTGATTCTATCATCTCCTCCTGGTGAGAGACGCTCAGGACCACAGCAGCCTCTCCTGGATGGGGACGTTTCTAGTTATAACCCACAAAAAAACATGAATAATGAATGAAGTTTAATGAGTTCATCCGAGTGCTTATTTAGCTGTTTTTGTGTCTGTAACTTGGGAGAGTTAGAGTAGTGGAGAGAGAGAGAGAGAGAGAGAGAGAGAGAGAGAGAGAGAGAGAGAGAGAGAGAGAGGAGACAGAAAGAGAGAGAGAGAGGGAGACAGAAAGAGAGAGAGAGAGAGGGAGAGAGAGAGAGAGAGAGAGAGAGGGAGACAGAAAGAGAGAGAGAGAGAGGGAGACAGAAAGAGAGAGAGAGAGGGAGACAGAAAGAGAGAGAGAGAGAGAGAGAGGGAGACAGAAAGAGAGAGAGAGAGTGAGACAGAAAGAGAGAGCTGCTGTGATGTTTGTGGACAGAACTGGTCGTCTGGAAATAAAGTTCTAGTGAACATCAGCAGAATCACATCATCCACTCTGCTGCAGTCATCACACACACGCGTACACACATGCAAGAGCAGACCACCACACACGCAACACTGCCTCCTCAAACACACACACAGTAGAACCAGAGACCCCCCCCCCCCCACACACACACACACACACACACACACAGACACACACTGTGCAGGTTCAGACTACCTGGTGTCAGTAAAGTGCTGCTGCTAATTATAGAGCACATTTCAAAGACTTCCTCCTAATCCCTCCTGCCTGCCCTGCACCCACACACACACACACGCACAGACACACACAGACACACACGGGGCGGGGGGGGGGGGGGGGGGGGGGGGGGGTGAGGGTATGAAGTCTGAAGGTCTCCAGTCTCTATGATCATCAGGCTGCCTCACCCCAGCCTTACCCTGGCCTCCATTCAGTCTCACCCTAGACCCTAGCCTCCCCCTGGCCTCTTTCCTTCCTCAGCTTGGCCCCAGCCTCCCCCTGGCCTCCCCCCTGGCCTCCCTCCTGGCCTCCCCCAGCCTCAACCTGTCTGCTATTGAAGTGGTTTCCAGTCAGTGTGTGTGAAGTCAAGCATTCCATCGTGAGGGAACCACAACTGCGACTGCCCCTTCGGGACTCACACACACACACCCGCACACAACCCGCACGCACACTAAACCCCTTCACAACCGCTAACTAACACTCACAGCCTCATACCTTTACACCCTTATATGTGTGTGTGTGTGTGTGTGTGTTTAAGCACAAGCCTGTTAATGGGACTGGGGGTGCTGTGATGAAAAGTGAAGTTTTATATTTGTGGTGTATCTGAGCCTTGGGACATGTGTGAGTCATTACACCCTGCATGCCTGTGGTGACCCCCTCCCGAGGGGGTCACCACAGGCATGCAGGGTGTAATGACTCACACATGTCCCAAGGCTCAGATACACCACAAATATAAAACTTCACTTTTCATCACAGCACCCCAGTCCCATTAACAGGCTTGTGCTTAAACACACACACACACACACACACATATAAGGGTGTAAAGGTATGAGGCTGTGAGTGTTAGTTAGCGGTGTGAAGGGGTTAGTGTGCGTGCGGGTGTGTGCGGGTGTGTGTGTGTGAGTCCCGAAGGGGCAGTCGCAGTTGTGGTTCCCTCACGATGGAATGCTTGACTTCACACACACTGACTGGAAACCACTTCAATAGCAGACAGGTTGAGGCTGGGGGAGGCCAGGAGGGAGGCCAGGGGGGAGGCCAGGGGGAGGCTGGGGCCAAGCTGAGGAAGGAAAGAGGCCAGGGGGAGGCTAGGGTCTAGGGTGAGACTGAATGGAGGCCAGGGTAAGGCTGGGGTGAGGCAGCCTGATGATCATAGAGACTGGAGACCTTCAGACTTCATACCCTCACCCCCCCCCCCCCCCCCCCCCCCCCCCGCCCCGTGTGTGTCTGTGTGTGTCTGTGCGTGTGTGTGTGTGTGGGTGCAGGGCAGGCAGGAGGGATTAGGAGGAAGTCTTTGAAATGTGCTCTATAATTAGCAGCAGCACTTTACTGACACCAGGTAGTCTGAACCTGCACAGTGTGTGTCTGTGTGTGTGTGTGTGTGTGTGTGTGTGGGGGGGGGGGGGTCTCTGGTTCTACTGTGTGTGTGTTTGAGGAGGCAGTGTTGCGTGTGTGGTGGTCTGCTCTTGCATGTGTGTACGCGTGTGTGTGATGACTGCAGCAGAGTGGATGATGTGATTCTGCTGATGTTCACTAGAACTTTATTTCCAGACGACCAGTTCTGTCCACAAACATCACAGCAGCTCTCTCTTTCTGTCTCACTCTCTCTCTCTCTTTCTGTCTCCCTCTCTCTCTCTCTCTCTCTCTTTCTGTCTCCCTCTCTCTCTCTCTTTCTGTCTCCCTCTCTCTCTCTCTCTTTCTGTCTCCCTCTCTCTCTCTCTCTCTCTCTCTCCCTCTCTCTCTCTCTCTTTCTGTCTCCCTCTCTCTCTCTCTTTCTGTCTCCTCTCTCTCTCTCTCTCTCTCTCTCTCTCTCTCTCTCTCTCTCTCTCTCTCTCTCTCCACTACTCTAACTCTCCCAAGTTACAGACACAAAAACAGCTAAATAAGCACTCGGATGAACTCATTAAACTTCATTCATTATTCATGTTTTTTTGTGGGTTATAACTAGAAACGTCCCCATCCAGGAGAGGCTGCTGTGGTCCTGAGCGTCTCTCACCAGGAGGAGATGATAGAATCACTAACCAGACTTTCCTGCTGCTGAGAAGTGGCTGAACAGAAGAACAGGTTTTGGTAAACTGTGGATCCTCCGGTCTGATCCAGACCACAGGAGGAGGGTTCAGCTGTCTGAGTAGAGCAAGAGGCTACACACACATCTGAGGGGTTCTGTTGTACTACTGCATGGTTCTGTTGTAATTCTGCATGGTTCTGTTGTACTACTGCATGGTTCTGTTGTAATTCTGCATGGTTCTGTTGTACTACTGCATGGTTCTCCTGTAATTCTGCATGGTTCTGTTGTAATTCTGCATGGTTCTTGATTCTACACGGTAATTTCAGGGAGGGTGAGAAAGAGAGACACCAGATCCAGACTTCAGTCTGAACAGTCTAAACAACTTCAGGAGAGAGGGAGGAGGGAGGGAGGGAAGGAGGTGGAGAGGAAAAGAGGGAGGCAGGGGGGGGTGAGCGAGGGTTGGTTTGTCATTGTGCTCTGAGAACCGGTTTTGACTCTCTGTGCAGCCCTGAGCAGCCCTGAGCCGGGCTGTGCTCTCCGCTCCCAGAGTCTCCTCTGGTGGGGCTGGAGGAGCAGGAATGTGGCCCCCTGCCAGACACGTGGTCCTGGACGGGGATGCAGGGAAGGACCCCCTCCCCACTATGGAACATGCCCGCCCCCCCCCCCCCCACACACACACACACACACCCTGACAGAGAAACCCAACACCCCCTCCTCCTGGGGCCACACAAAACAGAACACGCTTTTTCAAAATACACTCAAGCAAGTTACTTGTGTAGTATAGTCTGGTCTAGTCTGGTGTGGTTAAAGATGATGGAGGGTGAAAGGCATTGATGAGGTGTCACAAGAAAAGAGCTGTCCAAACATTGGACAGAAGGATCAGGGATGTGTGTGTATGTGTGTGTGTGTGTGTGTGGTGTGTGTGTAGCTCAGGGGAAGCAAAGGCCAAGAGAAAAGCCAAGGTCTTCTAAAGTAAACATCTGAAAGCTGTAATTGACAAACTTCAACTACACATCACAAAGAGTCTGAAACCAGCCACAACTCAGGGACAGCTTCCTGTCCCAGCCCACTGTTTCCTCCAAGCCTCTACTGACGGACTGACGGACTGACAGACGGACGGACGGACGGGGGGGGGGGGGGGTGGCCGGGGGGGGGAATAGAATAGGATAGAGGAATAAAAGAGCTAGAAAAGATGTCATGCCAATGGATCAATATACAGAATAGATATCTTTCACAGATATCTGCAAGAGGACAAGCGTGTTTGAAAACCAACTCCCCTCCCCCCCTCCTCCCCCCCCCCCCCCCCTCCCTCCCTCCCTCCCTCCCCCCCTCCTCACTCCCTCCCTCCCTCCCTCCCCCTCCCCCCCCTCCCCTCCCTCCCCCCTCCCTCCCTCCCCCCCCCTCCCTCCCCCCCCCTCCCCCCCTCCCTCCCTCCCCCCCCTCCCCCTCCCCCCCTCCCTCCCTCCCCCCCCCCCCCCCCCTCCCTCCCTCCCTCCCTCCCCTCCCCCTCCCTCCCTCCCCCCCCCTGCCCTCCAGGCCCTGGACTGATCCATTTACAGGAATTGTCATTCAGATTACAGAGCGCTCGCTTGTTTTAGGGCGCCCCTAACAACCATTCATATGAAAAGGACAATTAAGAGCAATTAGGCCTCAGTCTTTCCCAGCCAGGAACAGTGTTTATGTCTGCTAGCCCACTAGACCACTGCTAGCCCACTAGACCACTGCTAGCCCACTAGACCACTGCTAGCCCACTAGACCACTGCTAGCCCACTAGACCACTGCTAGCCCACTAGACCACTGCTAGCCCGCTACACCACTGCTAGCCCGCTACACCACTGCAACCCTGCAAGGTGAACATGCTCGATTTGTGTTCCCCGTCAAGCAAGTCTGCTTACTCTGCAATAAAATGACTGCATGTCTGTCACCTACATTTCTATCAAACACAAATCTAATGTTATTTGTGTAGCCTTTTTTACAAGCAATGTCCCAGAGGGCTTTGCAGGTGCCCACAGACACGCCCTCGTCAGAGAAGAAGGAAATGGAAGAAGCCTCAGGAGTGGGAACTCAGAGAATCTATACAGGTAGAGCCTGGGGGAGAGGAGGGAGGAGGAGAGGGGGAGGGAGGGAGAAAAGGGGAGAAGGAGGAGTGGGAGATGGGGAGAGGGGGTTGTGTAGCGAGTTAGAACAAGACACATCCGTCCCTCACCAGACAGGCTGTGGGAAAGAGATGTCCTACACACACACACACACACACACTGAGCCACACACACACTGACACACACACTGAGCCACACACACACTGACACACACGGACATACCCTCTCACACAGAAACACAATACATACCTCACACACACTTGAATGTGCACCCCTACAACACTCACACGCATATCTCAAACACACAATCCCCCCTTCCAACACACACACACACACACACAACCCCCCAGATGAAAACTTCATGCTAGGCATCAAGCTGTGCTTGTATCACGGTAATGACTGCCTGCTTCCTCAACCCTTGAGAGGAATGTGTTTGGATGTCTCCTCGTCGGTTAATCTAGCAGCTCAAATAAAATAACCGACATAAGTGGGAATGGTTAACGAACTATAAACACAGCACTGCAGGCCAACCTATAGAAACGGGCACTAGCACTAAAACCGTTACATGGGACTTCCAACCGCACAGACCTTTAAACATTCAAATTTAAAAGGAAACCACGCGTCACATCATAAACAAAAACAACAATAAGACCATCTGCTCCATCTCGTCCGCGACACACCGGAGGGGATCCGTGCACGCGGCTTTGCTTTACTCTAGTGAGAGTAGCCTGACCAATGAAATGCTTTCCTCAACGTTCAATTGATGACTACCCAATAACGGTCAGACTTAGTGGGTAGGCCTACATACGTAATAGTCTTTCATATTTGGGTTTTGCCGATTTTTTGAAGTTGAAATAGTCTTTAATTAATCAACAAGCCTGTCCAGATCAGTGTTTTTATTGTTTAAGAGATCGAATAGGTTAGTCAACGATCGTTGATAACGACACGGTACTTTCCAGCAGGTAACTGGGGTAATTTACGTTATCTCGCGCCTGGAGCAAAGACTTCACGCGCCGGTAACTGTCCGGTACTTTCAACTGAGTTTTATAGTTTTTTTTTAACTATCTTATCTTATTCTACATCTGTTAAAAGATTTGATAGTTTTCAGTTACAAAAATAAAGTCTGCTGCACAACACGCCCCTGTCTCCGTCTTTCTACCGCGCGGAGACAAATGAGGTGAAAAAGCACGAGCTCACAAACATGACCCCGTTACTCTGCGGGGACCTCTGCCTTCCATCACGTTGACACTTATGATAAACATATGGATCTGGGCTAAGTAACCGACATCAACACATCAGCTGAATGTGGTAGTCGATGGTCTCGGGACTGAGATAGAACACTCAGACCGTGACAGTCCCGTGGCACCATTTATCTACTTCATTCAACGTTTTTAGGCAACCTGAACGAGCCCCGTCCCGCTACAGCCCAATAGAGTGCACGAGCAACCGGAGAAGCTCCCAACGGTATGCGAAGGAGAATGAATGTAGGACGACTGAAAGTGGAGTAGTACTCACGGACTGCCTCCCGTTTGGGGTCCAACCCCGAGGTGGACTGCTGGAGTTTTCCAATTTTCCCGTGCAGGACCCGAACCCGCTGGTTGGTGAAGACGATGTCACTTTCCAAGTCCTGGAATATGGAGCACGCGTGCTTGGCCAGGTCTGAGAGTTGGCGGAGTGTCCGCGAGAGAGCCACATTGTTGATGGAAACACAGGTCGTCCAGGCACACACGCGCCTCGCCCGGGACGGAGCGCCTGCACAGCAACTGTGGTTCCACGATCCGCTTGGCAAATGGCATTTTGTCATGGACCCAATTAATAAATCCACTAAAAAAACTGTCCGAAAGAAGTGTAACAAAATGAAACGTCGGTCCCTTTTAATCCATGTCTCCTAAATTCAATTGAGAGCCCATCCTTTCACCCTCCGGCACGGCACAGGCTGACCAGCCTACACTTTGGTATCCGCGTTGTTGCTCCGGTCACGGGCTGCCAGTCTGTTTTTCACTACACTGAAGTAGAGGTGGTTAAAAAAAAAGAGAGGCCCGTCAGAAACCCTGGAGCGGAGCGCCGTATCTGCTGGATCTGGAGTCGGTGAACCCTTTTTTTTCAGAGCGAGCCTATAGCTTCTCAGCGCGCGGATGCTGAGGCTGCTGTCCAACGCGCACATGCACACAGGAAACGATGGGATTGGACAGTCGCGCGGAGAGATGGTGTGTATCTATGTGGATTTATACGGTTTAACTTTCTGCTTCCAGAAACCACTGTGTAGGCCTATGTCTGGCTATCAAACTGTAATTTACTCTACATTGTAACACACTTAAGCCATGAAAAACATCCCGCAGTTATCGGATAACTCTTCTCATAAAAACTCTTCAATATAGGCTACCCTAGAAAAAAACGTCTTTAAAAATGAAAAAATCCACATCAATTCGAGGTATCAATCAGACACAAATAAATAAAAAGGAAATACGTTATAGTATACTGATGTATTTCTGTCTCTAGAGCAGCCGTGCTTGCCCTAGCAAACCGGCAGAACGGTCTCAGCTGATGAGGCCATCAGGCACGAGGCTGTCTGACGGAGCGGAGGGGGAGATTCCTGCGGAGCTGCGTCACCTTCCCGTAGCTTCATCTGCGCTTTCACCGCCGCGCGTCGGCCTGACAGGCCAAACCCGGACCGCGCATTCACATTCGCTGAATGAGTGTTTAACTAAATCCCAGCTGACGAGGCCAGGCCTGGGAGAGGTGATGGGATAAGCTCTTCCTGTGCGTTGACCAGCGGCCACACCAGAAGTGCAACCGCTGCTAAACCGCTCCAGGACAAAGCGGAGGCCGGCCGCGCGGGGCATGTCGTCATCTTTGAGTGATAGCACCGTTACAAAGGGGCAGACTTGCGACAGACAATGGGATGGTAATCTTCACCGGAGACGGTAGATGTTTTCACCTTCTGCCAGACGTCCACTATACCCATATGGAGAAGAAACGGCAGTAATATCTAACATGGCCCCATATTCCTGGCTGGGAGGTGTATAGCCTCACTCAGTCTCTCTCTTTCTCGGCACATGCTTCACGATCTCCCCCGGAAGAACTTTACCCCCAGTTTCTGACTTGAGAGTTGCTTATTTGATAGGACTAACAGCGTCCAGCGCGCGTACTGATCACTGTTTATATCCCGGGACGTTACCAGACGGTAGCCAGCGCTGCCCTAGACAGTAGGATGGCAATTATCTGAAACGGGCATATATTTAGAGGCGACACATGGCTGGCACGTCTGCCTCGCCTGCTCTCCGTGCAGCTGCTGTGTTGAAACGCAAACCAAACAGAGTTAAGTGGTATTTATAGTGCTGAAGCAGCCTTCTCTGGCTGAGGTGTTGGGCTGTGTGGATGGACACTATAGGCCTGTGTTGAGTTTAGCCAGTAACGACCCTGGAGCCTATCCTCCTCCTCACGTAGATCTAACTCTTTTCTTGATTGTGGCCCACAAGCCTGAAAACTCCTAATTTAAACGCAAACACGGTTTATGTGTAGCATAGGCCTACTGCACGTCTTCGGACGGCGCCGGAATTCTTTCGATTTGTAGGCGTACTCCTCATATTAGCATTTTCTTTTCTTTCTTTTTTTCTTTTTAAACAAAAGACACTATAGGGCTAACCCCAGCTGTAAATTCTAACCTTGAGTGCTGCAGTCTACTCCCTGGTAGGGCCAATTAAGGCCAGGATGAAACGTTAATGATGTCATTCGACTCATTCCAAGGAAGGTAGCAACAGGCATCAACATGCGTTGGCTCTGCGTGCCAGATCGTATGGGAACGAGGACTTGGCGGGGCGCGGGGAGGACGGGGGGGGGGGGGGGGGGGGGGGGGGGGGTGGAGGATGGGGGAGGGGGAGGAGAGGGATACCTGGTTCTCACCTGTCCCCGTGACTGATCCTAAACACCCACATTCATCTCCTCCAGACTCTGGGATCAGCTCATCAGCCTAGACTCTGTCTGCTTCTGAAAGGAAACACCGCATGGAGCTGGACTGTCTGTCTGTGACCGAGAGGGCAGAGGAGGGCGGAATGTGAGGCATTAGTCAGAAATGCATTCCGGACAAAAATGCTTTGAATTCGCTTGATTGAAAATGCGTTAAATGCGAGGATTAGCCATGCTAACGATGCCGTTGGATAGCTATGTCATGGTTACCGTCTTGGAATGACTCTAGGTGTTATTTATAGAACATTCCAGACTCCGTGTCTTAGGTGATCGTTTTTAGTCGTTTTAGTTGTAAACTATTGAATCACACAGCAAGGCAGAAGGCAACAAGAACAATATATAGGCTATTTGTAAGTTTCTGAAAAAAGTTTGCATCAGAGTAGGCTACTTGATGAGGACTATACTCTACTTTACTCTTGTGCTCTGCTCTGCTTTAATCTACTGTTTTAGGCTTCTCTGTTCTCCTCTCCCCCTCTCTCCTTTCCAAACTTAAAAGGTTGAACAAATAATTTCCCTCAAAATTTAAAATAAACTTAGTGTCGTGTTGTGTGTGAAAAAAAACTTCGTTTGTGTGTGAAAAAGTTTCGAAAGGTTGAAAAAGTATGGCTGTATATGAAGGAGATGTGTCACCGTCAAAAAAGATGCCTTGCGAATGCGCTGCGTGCCTTTAGTGTCGTATTGTATTAATGAGCTAATATGGAGAGAGGTTCAGTTACCAGTGTGACACTAAAACAGGATAAGTAGTGAATGGCTACTTTTAACGGAAGGATGTCAGAGCCCGTAGGCCTACTTCTTACTTTAAACTTAAGTGAATAAGTGACTTCAATTTTCACCAGAGTATTTTTAAACATGAGTATCTGTACTTTACTTGAGTGAAGGATGTGTGTACTTTGCCATCTCTGTCTAAAACATGGTTATTGGTTATAATAAGAAACTTGACATTTCAGTATGAACACGCTGATCTAGTCTCCAGTGAACCGGAGTGATGAACCATTAAGCCAGGCGATGTGGATGAATGCAGCCAGATGATTGGTGCATCCTGTAGTTCTACTGAGCCGTGATTGGTGCAGGGGTATGAATGAAGAGTAGTGCAAGCCTAGACAGCGACGCCTGACAACGTAGAGAGGTTTATTCTGGGATGTTGTCAATGACCTCAGTGACCCAATCCTTGTCTCAGTCAGGGGAAAGCTCAGCTGCCCTAGAGGGTGTGTGTGAGTGTGTATAGTAGGAGAACATGACTATATGGCCACGCTTCACTGGTACCTTCAGATAAACCCTGTCAGGGCAGGGAAAGGAAGAATGGATGGAGGGAGGGGATGGAGGGAGGGATGGAGGGATGGAGGGATGGATAAACGAAGAGAAAGTAGGTGCTTTGGGGTAGCTGTGCTTCTGTGCCCGTTGGGGGGATATTTGAGAGTTGGTTTCCTTTGTAGGTTGAGACTCCCCGAAACAGTAAACCTCTGTGTGAACCTCAGTGTGCTGATTACCCACTGCTGTCCTGGCAGGAGATGCACACGTGATCTAACTCTCTCTACACACAACTAGACCTGCTCATTACAATATCTGCATATCTACAGCTTTATCTCTCTCTCTCTCCTTCTCCACTATTTTTCTCAAGTGTCTCATCTCCCTCTATTTCTCTCTTTCTCTCCCCACAATCCAATCTCTAACTTTTCACTCTTTCTCTCTGTGGGAACAGGATGTCACATGCCTCAGGGGTTTTAGGGAAACAAATACTGAGAGAAGTTGTTAGTTACGTGTGATGTCACTTTCTGTTCTGATAATTAACGTCTAAAAAGTTCCACAGATGGGTGTTTCCCAGCTCCTGTTTCGCCTTGAGACTCTGGCAGGAGCCCACCAACTGTCTGACAAACTTCTACAAAAAGGAACGTAAAAATAGATTTCTTTAATTTGATTGATCCGTTGTTGATTGCATCCCTGCACACAGGTGTGGAGTCAGAGAGGGTCACTTCAGCACGGAAAATATGTAATTTTTTTTCTCCCCAACATAACTGAACCCTTACTGTCTGCATGCAGTCACATAACCATGTTCTAAACACTGAACATGGACACACGTCATTCCTCACCACAACACACACCTGGACACAGGTGTAACATGCTTAACCGGCACTACAGGGTTGCATAGAGAGAAAATAAAACACACATACAGACTTCTACGTCTCAAACATCAAGGATTCATAGCTTGTTCTTCGTTATACGATCCACACTCATGTTCGCACAGGTTCTGTGGCCGGCGTGGATGTTTTCATGTTTAACGTTGATCACAAAATCACTGATGTAACAGAGATGCAGGCGAGGAGGAGGAAAGGACAGAAAACATCCCATAATCTAGTATACACATTCAGAAGAACCAAACTCCGATCCCTGGCAACCGCAAAGGATTAATTCCAATTAAATATCAACCCAAAAAACGTGGGAATTCATTGAACAGTGACCTAGTTAAAACAGTGGTAACTTGCTGTGGTCTCTGACAGTCATAAACTTCATGCTTGATTAATCATATTCTGTATTAGACAATCAGCATCATTTATAACGATTTATGCACTTCTGGGAAATATTACATTCTTCAGTAGCACCATCACTTTTCTCACACACAGGTGTGCACACACACAGGTGTACACAGACACAAGTGTACACACACACACACACACACACACAGAAAGAAAAGGAGATGACCCAGTCAGTAATGTAAGAGGGGATCATGACAGAAGCAACACCGACATCTGACCCCAAAACTATAAAACAAAACAAATAACACAACGTGTTAAAAACAAACGTTTTATGGACAACATTTGCTTTCAAAACGCCTTTTTCTCCAGCAGCTCTGGAATGATCGAGTCCCTGTCTGAGGCTACTGAGGTATTTCCGGCGGCGGTGCTGTGGCTAGCTGGGTTCCCAGCTCCAGCCCCCGCGCCCTGCCAGCGCTCCTCCTCACCCCAGCACACACACACCCTCAGCAGGCAGCAGGCTGGGGGAGGCCTGGGGTCCTGGAGCTGGGGTGGGGTAGAGCTAGGCAGGGGGAGGAGTGTGTGTGAGTGTGGGGGCGGGGGTGTTCTGAAGGCTGTGTGTGTGTGTGGGGGGACCCAGGTTCCAGTCTCAGGGCGGTCAGGGTCGTCATGACGGCAGGGGTCGGAGGACCTCCAACTGAGACTCCAGAGTGACTCTCTCCTGGTGGACCTCCTGGGGGGGGGGGGGGGGGGGGAGAAAGAGAGCAGAGAGAGGATACATTAAAGTCAGATCTCTCAGTCAGATTCATTTAGCAGGTCGTTAAAGTAATGACCCCCTCCCCCCTCGACACACTCTCTCCCTCTCTCTCTCCCCCCTCCCCCTCTCTCCCCCCTCCCTCTCACCCCCCCCTCCCCCTCTCCTCCCCCTCTCCTCCCCCACCTCAGGGCTTCCCAGTTGGCAGTGGCTCTATTTGGAGAGGCCAGTTGTGAATGCCACAGGCATCCTGGTATTTCAGGAAGCCCTGGTGACTGGATCAGCACATACCGTCTTCCTCCTCCTCCTCCTCCTCCTCATTCAGCTGGTGTCAGCATGAGCAGCTAAATCAGGCCGTGGGAGCACTGCCTGATTGGAGGATTCAGCCAGCTCTGACTCAGATGGAACGCTACAGTAAAGTGACACTCGATGGGAATCGATCCTAGCATCACACCCCAAACAGTGAATGGTGTGTGGAGGGTGGAGTGACACTGGAGACGGCTGGCCCGCGGGATCAAGTCCTGCAGCTCAGGATACATGTCTGAGTCATGTTGAGCTCAAGAGGCTCTGCAACGTGAGGAGAGACTGGGAGCAGTGAGAGGAGAGAGAAAGGAGGAGGAGAGACAGAGAGGAGAGACAGAGAGGAGAGACAGAGAGGAGAGACAGAGAGGAGAGACAGAGAGGAGAAGACAGAGGAGAGGATGACTGCAGGGCCTCAGAAAGAGAGAACAGTATGCACCGTGCGTGTGTGAGGGGAGAGAGGCCTAATACAAAACAGCCACATCGCAGACAGACACGTGTGAATGTGTGTGAGCGTGTGCCTTTGAGTGTGTGTGAAAGAAACGGAAAGAGGGAGAGGACAGAGAGAGCGAGAGAGGACAGAGAGAGAGAGAGAGATCCATTAGCTCTACTAAGTGGTGTGGAGTTGAACAGACAAATGGAAGGGGGTGGGGGACACGTGTGTGTGTGTGTGTGTGTTGTGGGGGGGGGGGCTAGAGGTGGTCAGAAGGGGGGGGGGGCTAAATGTAAAGAGCATTTGTCATTACACTGAGCCGTTAAGACGACACACCTCACATCTCGTCCTCAACACAGCAGACTGCTGGAGAGAGGACAGTCACATGTCCTGATGTGTTTACATGACTGTTGTGTTGGTGTGTGTGTGTGTGTGGTGGCGAGCGAGTGCGAGTGTTGCCTTGTATCTATCAGGTCATCGTGTGTTCAGTGAGGGGGGAGGGGGGGGCTTTCACACAGCGCTGGGGGATGAAAGAGATGGAGAGGGGGAGGGAGGAGGAGGAGGGAGGGGGAGGAGGAGGAGGGAGGAGGAGAGGACAGTATGGCCAACAGGCAAATCACTAATGCAGCTGACACACACACACACACATTTGCTCTCACATACAAAATACACACACACACTTCCCCTCCACACACACCCCCACGCGCGCACGCGGCCAGGGTTGCTGTGAGGAGAGAGCATGAGAGGTCAGAGGTCAGAGGGAGGGTCGGACCTTCAGCTGCTGCTGTAGCTCACTGTTCAGACGGGTCCAGCACAGCGTTGGTCTCCTTGTTCTTACGGATGGTCATTTGGATCTCCCTCCTCATCCTGGAGGCCAGTCTGGGGAGGGGGAGGGAGGAGGGGGAGGGAGGGAGGCAGGGGGACGAGGGGAGGGGGGAGAGGGAGGGAGGGGTGAGAGGGGGAGACGGGAGGGGAGAAGGAGGGGAGGGAGGGGAGAAGCGGGAGGGGGAGAGGCGGGAGCAGGGAGGGTGGAGAGGGGAGAGAGGAGGAGGAGGGGGAGGGAGGAGGGGGAGGAGGACAGGGGGAGAGGGAGGCGAGGGGGAGGGAGGAGGGTTGAGAGGGGAGAGGGGAGGAGAGGGGGGAGAGAGGAGCGGAGGGGGAGGGTAGGGGGGAGGGGGACAAAGGGAGGGAGGTGAGGAGGGAGGGACGGTGGAGAGGGGAGAGAGGGGTAGAGGGAGGGAGGGGGGAGAGGGGGAGAGGGAGGGAGGGGGAGGAGAGGGAGGGAGGCGGGATCGAGGGGGGAGAGGGGGGGAGGAGAGGGGAGGGGAGGGTGGAGAGGGAGGGAGGGGGAGAGGGAGAGGAGGGGGAGAGGGAGGGGGGGGAGAGAGGAGGGAGGGGGCAGAGAGGGGGAGGGGGAGGGAGGGGGAGAGGGGGGAGGAGGGGGGAGAGGGAGGGAGGGGGAGAGGGGGAGAGCGGGGGAGAGGGGGAGAGGGAGGGAGGGGGGAGAGGGAGGGAGTGGGAGGAGGGGGAAAGAGGGGGAGAGGGGCGAGAGGGGGAGAGGGGAGGGAAGGAGGGAGAGGGAGGGAGGGGGAGAGGGAGGGAGGGGGAGAGGGGGAGAGGGAGGGAGGGGGAGAGGGGAGGGAGGGGGAAGAGGGGAGAGAGGGAGGCGAGGGGGAGAGGGAGGGGAGGGGGGAGAGGGGGAGAGGGGGAGAGGGAGGGAGGGGGAGAGGCGATGGGGAGGGGGAGAGAGGGAAGGAAAGAGGGGCCAACGCGAGGGAGGAGAGGGTGAGAGGGAGGAGGGGGAGAGGGAGGGAGGGGGAGAGGAGGGAGGGGGGGAGAGGGGGAGAGGGAGGGAGGGGAGAGGGAGGGAGGGGGGAGGGGGAGAGGGAGGGAGGGGGAGAGGGAGGGAGGGGGGGAGAGGGGGAGAGGGGGAGAGGGGGAGAGGGAGGGAGGGGAGAGGAGAGGGAGAGGGGGAGAGGGAGGAGGGGGAGAGGGAGGGAGGGAGGAGGTGGAGAGGGGGAGAGGGGGAGAGGGAGGGGAGGGGGGGAGAGGGAGGGAGGGGGAGAGGGGGAGAGGGAGGGAGGGGGAGGGAGGGAGGGAGGGAGGGGGAGAGGGGGAGAGGGGGAGAGGGGGGAGGGGGGAGAGGGAGGGAGGGGGAGAGGGAGGGAGGGAGGGAGGGGGAGAGGGGGGAGGGGGAGAGGGGGAGAGGGGGAGAGGGAGGGAGGGGGAGAGGGAGGGAGGGGGAGAGGGGGAGAGGGAGGGGGGAGAGGGAGGGACAGTAAAGAATGAGTGGTCCCAGGCTCTGTGAGACAATAGACATACAGACACACGGGCAGACAGTAGACAGGCAGGCAGACAGACAGACAGACAGAAAGTAGACAGGCAGACAGACATGCAAACAGACAGACAGTAGACAGACAGACACAGGCTGGCAGGCAGGACGCAGGCAGACAGGCAGGCAGGCAGGCAGGCAGGCAGGCAGGCAGAAAGTAGACAGACAAACAGACAGACAGACAGACAGACAGACACAGTAGACAGACATGCAAACAGACAGACAGTAGACAGACAGAGGCAGGCAGGCAGGCAGGCAGCAGGCAGGCAGACAGACAGCTCTTCCTAAACTCAGCTCAGAGTCTCGGGGCTTCACATCAATCAGAGCCGCATCGTGAGCTGTCACCAAGGTTACTGATGGCCCTGCCCTAACGACCCCTCTCCTCTCCAACATGGCTACCAAGTCACATGTGTTAGACTCATCAGGGTGCGCCGGTGTTTACCCACGGCGGAAGCGACCGTCAGATTGGGTTACCGTAGAAACACAGGGCTCTGGGGTCAACTATCAACCTGAAGGCCTTTTCAAGATCAATCATTTCAAACGATGTGGTTTCACTTTACTTGCCAATAAATCAGCGATGCAGATTCTCCCAGAAGGAACATTCCACCCCAGGACAATGTGTGGCTGCACTTAACGGACATGACAGAATCATTTATTGGTATTTTGTGACATTTAGTCCATTATTTATCTCGGTATGTTTTTCCCTTTCTCACTTTTGCTTGGTGGGCGGGGCAAAATGGTTGTGACGGGAGGGGGCGTGGCCTCCAGGTTCTGGCTTTCTGGGCAGGTTACTTCCTGCGAACCGGCTTCTGGGGGGCGTGGCCTTGAGGGACAACAGGAAGTTCCTGGAAACCAACGAAAAACATGTACGTGAGTATACTTACACAGAGAATACAGACCAGCATGCATGAATGTAGACACACAGACCTGTTTAGTGTTAGTGATGTCCTCGGTATTAGAGCCAAGTCTGTGAGATGGACTCTTGTGGTCAGGTTTAACGCTGTTCTCCTCCTACAGACAGACAGGCAGACAGACAGGCAGACAGGCAGACAGGCAGACAGGCAGACAGACAGGCAGACAGGCAGACAGGCAGACAGGCAGACAGACAGACAGACAGACAGACAGACAGACAGGCAGCAGCAGGCAGGCAGGCAGACAGACACAGACACAGCAGCACAGGACAGACAGACAGACAGACAGACAGAGCAGACAGGCAGACAGGCAGACAGGCAGACACACACACACACAGACAGGCACATTAGGCCAGTGGCAGTGAGCCCAGGCCATCGCTGGCCTCTGTTTGTTATTGTTGTTCCCTAGAGAAGCCAGGTTTTTACTGGAACTGGACTGGGACTTGGGTTGTTTACACCCCACAGCAGTGACTTGGTGTGTTTTAAATACATTCGTAAAAGTAAATGAACTAAGAGTGGAAACATTTATAAGGATTTTCTCAAACTGGATCCCTTTGCAATTTTTCAGCATTACAACATATCTGAAATGCTAACACTGTATTTAAATACAACAAAAAAAGCAGTATTTCCTAGAGGGTGGAGGTCTTGCGGTGGGCGATGTGGAGGCTGATGTTTTAAACAGGCCTGATGAGAACTGGGATCAGGAACAGAAAAAGCTCCTTCGCTGAGCCGTGCGACTCGCTAGCAGCTGGCCGCAAACACACACAAACACAAACACACACACACACTCGAAACTTCCCACACAGCCCGTGCTGCAGTGCAGTCCTTAGTGGACGAGGTCAAGTCTGGCTGGTGTGATGTGCACCACAGCACCACCTGGTGGTGAAGCAGAGGACAGCAGCAGACTGAGGCACACCTCTGGAGGGGCGGGAAAAAGACAGCAGGGTCTAAGTGGCTCCAGGAAATGTGAACTGTGTGAGAAACAGCCAATAAGAGAAGAGAGTGGGACTGACTAGACAACCAATCAGATGTTGAGTTTGCAGGTTGGCATGTTATTCATTTAACAGATGCTTTCATCCAAAGCGACATAGAAACAGACCAGGTGTGTGTTTGTGTGTGAGAAGGTGGGTGTGTGTGTGTGAGAAGGTGTGTGTGTGTGAGAAGGTGTGTGTGTGTGTGTGTGTGTGTGAGAAGCCAAGCCTTCCGTCACCGTAACCTGATCTGACGCCAAACTGGTTCAGGGGCGTCCAGGGTGTTCATCATGCTGACAGAGTACACACACACACACACTATGCACACACACACACCTATACACACACACGGAGTCCTAGGTGATAAATGTTCATCACACTGACAGACAGAGGACAGCGGAGCATAAAATCAGTCACGCACACACACACACACACACACACACACACACACACACACAGAGCAAGCGAAGTTGACAGATTGAGGAAGGAGCGGTGAGGATTAGGGTTAGCAGAGCGGTGAGGACAAACAGGAAGAGCAGACATGAAAGAACGACAGCTCACTCTGACATAAATAAGACCTCATGTGTACATCCCAGTCCAGCACACACACACACACACACACACAGCCAGCACACACACACACACACACACACAGTCCAGCCAGCACACACACACACACACACAATCCAGCCAGCACACACACACACAGTCCAGCCAGCACACACACACACAGTCCAGCCAGCACACACACACACACACAGTCCAGCCAGCACACACACACACAATCCAGCCACACACACACACACAGTCCAGCCAGCACACACACACACACAGTCCAGCCAGCACACACACACACACACACACACACACAGTCCAGCCAGCACACACACACAATCCAGCCAACACACACACACACAGTCCTGCCAGCACACACACACACAATCCAGCCAACACACACACACCTAGGAGGAGGAAGAGGGAGAGGAGGATGAGGTTAATGACGACAGGTTCACCTCCTCTCTGAAGCGAGTGAAGTCAGCGAAGTTTGGCTGCTTGATGTTTGTCTCTGCTGCGCCCTGGGAAAACAGGAACCTGAAACACAGCAGGGGTCAGAGGTCAGAGGTCACTACTGATAATCTAAAGTGTTGATCAGACTGGACCCAGATGAGCAGTACCTGGCTGGTGGGAGGTCGAGGGGGGAGGGCAGGGGGGGGCTGGCCCCACACACTCTTTATCCTGCGGGAGAGAGAGAACATTCTCTCAGGTTCTCTCTACACACACACACACACACGCTACACACACACTACACACACCCTACACACACACACACAGAGAATCCTGCATTTTGTTCGCAAGACTCATATTTCACCTGGAAAAAAACACTAGAGTTTGGGAAATATTTGGACAAGCACAATTTCAACATGACTAGATCTTATCGACTCTATTGTACTAGCCTGTTTTGAAGCTTTCACCTGGCAAAGCTAACAGTTGACATAACCCCTCTCTGGTTCCACCCAGACTGGAACAGGGCAGTCAACCAGCCTAGCTGCACCACTACACTACTTTCATGTTCTCTCTGAAACCAGGACAGAGTAATAACATAGACCTCCATGAAGATGCAGTTTTAGGTAAATAAGGAGAGCTTGGGTGTGTGTGTGGGTGGGTGTGTGTGTGTGTATGGTGTGTGTGTGTGTGTATGGTGTGTGTGTGCATGCATGCATGCATGCGTGTGTATGGTGTGTATAGTGTGTGTGTGTGTGTGTATGGTGTGTGTGTGCATGCATGCATGCGTGTGTATGGTGTGTATAGTGTGTGTGTGTGTGTGTGTGTATGGTGTGGTGTGTGCATGCATGCATGCTTGTGTATGGTGTGTGTGGTGTGTGTGTGTGGTACCCTGCTGCAGGAGCTTGTTGAGGTCCAGGGACGAGGCTCTGGAGTGAGTCTTCTGGGGGCGGGGCGGAGAGGGGTGGGAGGCTCCTCCTTCTTCTTCATGGCCTCATCGATGGAGGTGCTGGAGAACGACCTGAACACACACACACACATCCAAACAGTTACAACAGAACTACAGCATTGAAGGACCACAGATGTGTGTGTGTGTGAGAGTTACCTGTCCCTCGTTGTGTGTGTGTGTACGTGTGTGTGTGTGTGTGGGGGGGGGGTTACCTGGGCCTGGTCCTGGACTTCATGCTGGGGTCCATGTCGAGAGGTTCTGAGCGTCGGAGGGAAACACAAACGAGATGTCAGACTTCTGCCGTCTGACAACCAGGAAGTGAGAGGTTCCTGTTCCTTCCTGTTCCTGAGGTTCCTGTGTGTGTGTTAGTGTGTGTGTGTGTGTGGTCACTGGGACTGTACGGTGTGATGACATTCACACAGGGGGGTGTCACCTGGTCTCCGTGGTAACGAGCCCACCCCTGTGGCGTCTCCCTTCAGAGGAGAGACCAGCGCTCTGCTGCTACTGCAGTCTGCACACCAACACACAGCAAGACAACACTTACAATAGGAAGAAGAATCATTACAATATTCATTTTGCAAGACACTTTTATCCAAAGCGATACACTGATGGGATTTGAACCTGCTACCTCTTGATATGAAGTCAAATGTTCAAAAATCGAAAGTTATATTTCAAGGGAAATTATGCTAATATTGACCTGTAAGGACAGACTTCATGCTAATATCTAACCAATCAGGAGACCGGAGGATAAAGACTAGTTGTTCGCTTGTTTTCCTTCTTTTTTTTCTTTTTTTTTTTACCTTGTTAGTGACTTGACAATGAAGGGCGACCATAGTTAAAACGAATTATTATTACCAAGGAAATGCTCAGAGGAGAATTCTAGATGTTCTCACACAAGGTTCAGGTTACCTTGCCTGGTGTCTCCGGGTGCGGTGGGGGCGCGAGGGGGGGAGGGAGGCCGCTGCAGCGACACAATGCTCCTACAAGCAGACACACGCAGGGGTTAAGCACACCTGCACGCCCAGCACGCTGTCTCAGGGAGCAGCGCTGAGCACACAGCAGCTCTCTAGCTACATCTAGTGGCTGTTTTGTAGCATGACAACACTTCTGTGTTGTGGAAGTGGAAAAGAGAGGGACAGGTTAAGAAAGAGAAAAGAGAGGAGGAGAGGTGAGGAGAGGTGAGGAGGAGAGGAGGAGGAGAGGAGGAGGAGAGTGAGGAGAGGGAGGAGGGAGGTAGGTGAGGAGAGGAGGGGAGGAGAGGAGAGGAGGAGAGGTCAGGAGGTTTTACCAGTTGTCTGGGATGTGCATCCTCAAAGACGATGAGGGCCGCTGTACTCTGTCAAACACAAAAACAGTTACCTTCCTGGAGAGATACCAGCTAAAACAGCCCCCCCCACCCCCCCAGGAGATGTCTCTCTGAGTTACAGAGCTGAAACACAGCCAGAGATGGAGATATCTCCGGTGTGGATATAAGACTCTGGATCTCTTGCCCTCTACCAGGGGACGTTCTGTCTGTCTGGGTTTAGATCCAGCACAGCTCAAGCTAACTGGATTTAGCTCCTTATTACAATCAGGTGCTGGTGATTAGAAACTGCCTGCAGGACTGGAGAGATTTCCAGGATCAGGAGAGCTAAGCATGCCATTAAAAATGTCCCGTGTCCATATTCTGTCTGAGAGGGGGGACTCACCTCTGGGGTTTCGGGGGGGTCCAGGGTGCCCCCTGCCAGCTCCAGACCCACGGGGGGATGCAGGGTGGGGGGGTGCAGGGTGGGGGGGTGCAGGGTGGGGGCAGGGTCTCGGGGAGGGCGTAGCCGTTCTTGCGAGCCACGATGAGGTGGAACGCTGTGCAGAACTCAGAGAAGGTGAGAGCACCATCTCTGTCCACATCACTGAGCTCCCTGGAGACACACACACACACACACACACGCACACACACACACACCCACACACACACACACAGCACACACAGACACACACACGCACAGACACGCATGGGAGAGAAAGAGGAGGGGTCAGAGGTGAGAGGAGAGGGGAAAGAGAGGAGGACAGAGGGCTGAGGGGACAGCAGTGCTGAGTCACAGTGAAGCTGCAGTCTGTCCTCATCTCCTCTCTGTCAGGGAGGACTGATGTTGTGGGTTATAGTGTTCCCAGGAGACACAGTTTATGTCCTCCTCCTCTTCCTCCTCCCTCCTCCCCTCCTCAAATTTCCTCCGCTCCTCCTCCTTTCCAATTCTCCTCCTCTCCTCCAATCTCCCCTCCACTCACCATATGTGGGAAAGTTCTGGAATTGGAAGCTTAGATTTCGTGAAGAAATTCTTAGCGATGGTTCCTGGAACAAGAGAGAAGAGTTCCAGTTAAATGTATCTCTTGTGTCGATCACAAGACGTGAGCATCGGTACCAGTCTACAGTCTTCAGCCATGCCCTCTCTCTGTGTCTGGTCAGGCAGACCTCCAGGCAGAGGGGGGGGTCGCCCCCAGGGCCCTACCCAGGATGAGAGCTCCGAGGTCGGGCTGAAGGGTCCTGAACTGGTGGGTGTAGTACTCCCTCTGCTCCTCTGTGATCCTCCAGGGGTCCTCAGCCTGCTCCGACACCCCCCTCTCCTCCAGCCTCTCCTCCAGCCTCGCCCCGGACAGGCCCTGGAGGGAGGGGAGGATGGGGGAGGAGGGAGGGAGGAAGGGGGAGGAGGGCGGGAGGATGGGGAGGAGGGAGGGGAGGATGGGGGAGGAGGGAGGGGAGGATGGGGGAGGAGGGCGGGAGGATGGGGGAGGAGGGAGGGGAGGATGGGGGAGGAGGGAGGGGAGGATGGGGGAGGAGGGCAGGAGGATGGGGGAGGAGGGAGGGGAGGATGGGGGAGGAGGGAGGGGAGGATGGGGGAGGAGGGCGGGGAGGATGGGGGAGGAGGGAGGGGAGGATGGGGGAGGAGGGAGGGGAGGATGGGGGAGGAGGGCGGGGAGGATGGGGGAGGAGGGAGGGGGGGGGAGGAGTGAGGGGAGGATGGGGAGAGGGAGGAGGGCGGGAGGATGGGGAGGAGGAGGGGAGGATGGGGGAGGAGGGGAGGATGGGGAGGAGAACACATACCTGTCTGAAAAGCTACAAGTGATAAACCCTCTAGCCTGGTGGATCTCCTTGTGAAGGCTAGACACCAGTAGACTGGAGAGAGACACACCAGGGGGCCCTACCTGGACCAGCGAGGAAGGATCCTGAAATGCCTTGCTGCCATGGCGACCAGGGGAGGAGTGATGCTCCGTCTGAATGGTCGGTCTCAGACTGAGTTTACTGTCATAGGCTGAGGAGAGGAGGAGGAGCGAGAGGGGAAGAGAGGAGGAGAGGAGAGGGAGAGGGAGAGAGAGGAGGAGAGGAGAGGGGGAAGAGAGGAGAGGGGGAAGAGAGGAGAGGAGAGAGGAGAAGAGAGGAGAGATGATAGTTGTAAGTTTTGGTTCCCCTGACGGTGCAGAGTCTGGAGGTTTGTGTGAAAGCAAGATTAAACATGTTAGAGATAAGATGAGACAGGAAGAGGAAGTGACATGTGGACATGAAAGGAGGAAGACAGAAGTCATCTGAGTGTTGATGCTGGAGGAGGCGAACATCTCCACCCTCCTCAGCTCTGCTTCACAGACTCGACCTGTTGAATTATTCACAACGAGCTGCAGTCTCGACAGACTTGCATCATCAGAGGAGAACAGGTCAGATCAGGGCAAAATCACTCCTGTCAGCTTTATGCAGCAGCAACGAATATGCTGCATAAACATGGCTGTGTAAACATGGCCACAAAAAATTTGAATTCGATATTTTGAAAAGATTAAAAGAAATATATATATCTATATGTTTAGTAGGAAGAATATCTTTCATGATCTGGGTTGTGTTGGGCAGCAGTAGAGGAAGTATTGGAGCTTTGAAGAATTAAGTTTTAGTTTTCCATATTTACGTTTTTCCATGCTTAAGGTACATTTTTCCCTTTGTGTATCATTGTGAGAGGGAAAGTGAAACCAACCAATTTCACCGCTTCAGTAGTTGATCGTTGCTGTTCCTGGTCGTTACCTAGGCTTCTGCTGAGTCTAGTATAACGACCCGTTTCATTTAGAACCAGGGCTGGTGCATGGTAGGACAGTGGGCCCTTGAGGACCTGGGTGGAAGACGCTGGTCTAGATGATTGGCTGGTTGTCTTTACCAGTAGCGTGTCGGCTCCGTTCCTCATGCAATAGCGTACGGGGTAGCTATGTGATAGGCCAGATGGGGAGGAGGCCCGGGGAGCCAGCTGGGGAACGCGGGGGAGGCGACCATTACTTCCTATCCACACAAACCACAATCCGACCATCAGTACACGGAAGAGCATCACTATCTCGTTAAGACCTCGGCCTGTGTCCTGGTCACCATGGAGACAAAGCTTGGTCTGTGTCCTGGTCACCATGGAGACCTCGGCCTGTGTCCTGGTCACCATGGAGACTCACCTTCCTCTCCGCGCCAGCATCGAGGTGTCTGAGGGCTCTGGGGCCCCCTGCAGCCCAGGAAGGGGCCCCTGGAGGGGGGCAGGGCTGGCCCTTGACCTCCAAACCTACAGGGGGCGCCGTGAACCGCGGCTCTGCCTCACTCTTCATCCCAGGGAACCGGGGGAGGGGCAGGTCTGGAGAAGAACACACACACCTGGTCACACACACACACCTGGTCACACACACAGAGACAGTGAGACAGGTCTGACTACAGTATAGAGGTGAGACAGGCTGCTCTGGAGTCAAACGTTCATCTAACGAACAATCAAGACGACCTCAAGACTCGAGTGCCCCACGCGACTGCCCTGTAATCCAGATAATCCCTAATCCCAGGGTGTTAGGATAAACCCAGATTCTGGTTCTGCTGTTAAGACGTTTACCCGGGATAGGATCTCACCGGCAGTGAGGCTGTCCCGGAGCCACCGGGTAACCGGCCTGTGCCCGCCGCCACGCAGCTTCAGCCGCACCACGTAGAACATGGACGGTT
The DNA here is from genome assembly GCA_023658055.1 of Thaleichthys pacificus. NCBI lineage: Eukaryota > Metazoa > Chordata > Actinopteri > Osmeriformes > Osmeridae > Thaleichthys > Thaleichthys pacificus. Next base: position 1,054,060 of record CM042878.1, on the reverse strand, counting down.
ACCGTAGCAACCCCAGACGAGCTGGGCTTCCAGGACACCTCCGTTCACCTGCAAGGAGAGACGGGCCAACTAGTCACCGGGAGATAACAGGATTTACTCAGAAGATGGTTATGTTATGTCCAAGGTGATTTACATTACAACGGGGGGATGCGGGTGGATTTGAACCCTGGGAAGTCTCGATCTGCAGTCAAGTGCTTTAACCACTGAGCTGAGATGTTACAGAGACACATAGATGGGTTACTGTGAGCGTGAGACTCTGGTAATGTCAGTCTACCCACCTCCACCCCTCCCCCTCCTACCACCCCTACCCCCCCTCCCCCCTCAACACACACAGCCCTGGCAGGACTAGTTGATCCTATAACCAAAGCGTTTGTGATTAAGCACAGATGACTTTAACAGAAGCACGAGAGCAAAGCAGATGAATTATCTAGGCCAGCCAACACAAGCCCCCCCCCAAACACAAACACAGGGCTATTGCTGGGGGGGGCTACATGAAGGCCTCACTCACAGCTGAGGGGATTTTTACTACACTGCTTCCATTTAAGAGATGCTTTTATCCAAAGCGAGGGAGGAGAGAGGCTTTTACTTAAATCTACAGAACAATGCCTCCACTCTTTTACTAGTTTCTGGGGATTATATTATGGCATTAATCCTCCAGATTTTGACAGTGAAAGCTGCATTTTGAAAAGAGGGCATTAGCGAACCATTGAGGAGCTGTTGTTTCCAGTCCTGCCATGTACCACTCCATCAGAGCGGAGCAGGAGCAGGGACAGGGACAGGCAGGCAGGCATGGCAGGCAGAGAGACAGACAGACAGGCAGGGAGACACGACAGTCAGAGAGACAGGCAGGCAGGCAGAGAGACAGGCAGGCAGGCAGGCAGAGAGACAGGCAGGCCAGAGAGACAGGCAGACAGGCAGACAGACAGACAGGCAGCCAGACAGGCAGGCAGGCAGGCAGACAGGCAGACAGGCAGGCAGGCAGCGGTACAGCCTCTGAGCGAGATCTGGGAATGAACTGCAGCTCCTGTTTAGCTGCTGAGTGCATGCCAAGCAAATTAAGATTAAAGAGTTGGGCAGAAGTACCTGCTGGCCCCTTGGCCTACCTCTCCCTCGTGACCTGCCGTCAGTCAGGCATCTGGCCGTCGTGTCTGATGTGGTCAGTGTGTGGTGATCGTGGTCCAGTGTGTGATGTGGTTCAGTGGTGTGGTCCGTTGGTGGTTGAGTGTTCAGATAAGACACCTGACCCTCACCCCCCACACACAGAGAAGAGAACAGATAACACGTATTTCAGTACACAAGAGCAAACAGGCTCCTGTGAACTTGAGCCTGCTTTAATACAAGGGTTGTACATGTTTATACATTCTTTTTTATAAGGCGAAAAATGAGACGATGTATATATACAGACAGGCAGACAGGCAGACAGACAGGCAGACAGGCAGGCCAGAGAGACAGACAGGCCAGAGAGACAGAACAGGCAGGCGAGAAGAACAGGGCAGAGGAGCCAGACAGACAAGGCAGGACAGGCAGAGAGACAGACAGGCAGTACAGGCCAGAGAGACAGGCTAGTAGTGTATGGTTGTTACAGCACTGGCTCGTCATGAGTGAGACCAGGGGTGATGATAATCAACCCCTGTTGTTCACACAACCAGAAGATTTGTTCAGACAAACGTCACATGACCCCATGTAAATATGATCAGTGTCATTCACATCCTGCACAGACAGACAGGACAGACGGACAGACAGGAAAGGTAGGACAGACAGGTTCTGAACTGGATGCCTGTGGTTCTCTGTGTGTTCTCTGAAGTGTTCGGCTAGTCGCCCCAGTCCTCAGGAGCCCAGGTTGACAGCAGATCTGCATGGAGACCATTCCAGACATGCACACAGAGAGCTGCGTCATCCCTCCCTCCCTCCTTCACCCTCACCCCTCCCTCCTCTCACCCCTCCCTCCTCCTCACACCAGAGAGCTGGAGTGCACAGCACAAGCCAAGATGTCTTCAAGCTCCAAAAATCAGTTAGTGACGAACACAAGAACAAGAGGTCCTTATCTCTCCTCCTCTGCTCTCTCCTTTCCCTACTGTCCTTGCCCTCCCGTGGAGGGAATTTAGCTCAATCATTACACTGACACAGTTTCAAGGTCGCTGCTTACATGATTGTGTCTATTAAATGGCCAGTCAGACAGCCAGACAGTCAGACAGCTAGCAGGTTGACAAGGAGTGAATCTGTGGCATCTGATGTGTGTGTGTGTGTGTGGGGTGTGTGTGTGTGTGGTGTGTTGTGTGTGTGTGGTGTAAAACAGCCCAGAGCCACGGCAGGACGGCCAGGCAGGAAGTGGATGGAAGCAGAATAACAGCAGCCAAACTTCCTGCCGCCTCACAGACACACAATGGTCGCTATCGCCACGGCTCCCAGGGGCCTCTGGGTGAGAGGAGGACGAGAGCTGCTGTGTCTCGCTCGAAAAACAACACGCCCCTCTCGCCGCTGGGGACGAGGAGGAATGGTCCTTTACACTCGGGGTGAAGTTGGCTTTAAGGCCTGACTTGAAAAATGGTTGGTTTGAAACTTTAATAATGATCAGTGTCTTTAGTTGGCCATGGTGTCTTACTAAGGATGTAGGCCTAAATGGGAATCATAATTATTACTTGGCGGGGGTGTGAGATTTGACTAGGCAGGGAGAGGTGGTGGATATTTGGGTATTTCCGGTTCTTTCTCTGCTGTGAGTGGGACACGCGGGGCCAGCGGTGTCCTCGCGGCAGTGGCAAAGTGCCACGAGCCACAGAAGCTCCCTTCCTGCCGCTCGAGCGGTTCTCATGGTCAGAACGTCACAGCTGCACATCGACCCGACGGCCCGGTTCACCATGGCAACAACCAAGTCCCTCAATAGTTCAACACTGGTCATCACAAGTTTTTTTTGTTTGAGTGATTTGAGAGTCAATGAATACATTGTTTGGGATATCACTAAATTCGGTTGAATGCTTTTGAGTTTTTTATTAAGATGATCAACCCCGTCCATTCCCACCTGATATAGGCTACATGTCAGGCTTAAAAGAGCTAAAGAAATTATCATTAATATGGCTACTACATAGTTTATGGAGTCGCGGCCATAAACGGACATCGAGAATACTCATCAATATTGCAAATGATCATATATTCACATTCATCTCACACCTCCAATCCTGAACGGACGGGAAGCCCTATGCGATATTAAGCTACAACAATTAAACGAGCCGACACATCAATTCCACTGGTCTAACGACATAATTAGCCTACGCATATCGCTCCTGTTGTAAATCACCAGGGTACTGCCGGTACACACCGACGCGGTCCCTTCCCCACACCAGCCGCAGTTCTCACGCGGCAAGTCGGTAATACGACCTGAGTAAGCAAACACGGAGGACAGGCTACTCACTTCGATGCAGAGTCTCTGCTGGCAGCTGCGACGACCCCTAAACAGTTCTCCCACTTTGCCTCGCCGATAGTTTCCCGAGCCGTCAGCCTGGCACAGGAATGAAGACGGAGTACATGATTTGTTCGTTTTCATTTAGTGGAAATGAAAACTCCGTCGGTTGTCCGCTATTGCCAGGTGCCGGATCCATTCCTGGACGGACTCATGAACACGGTGTGCCTCCAGTCTCCGGATCCTTCCCTAACCGTAGTTCTGGAGGCTATTTTACTCCGGGCGGTTGACGAGTTTAATGACTGGAGGTTAAACATGTCACAGGACACGATCTCTGAAGAGTCAGCCAAGTGTCTCTACTCACTAGGTGTCTTGTGGACTTGCCTTCATACGCCGCTTGCGGCGCTAGTGGTAGAGGAAAGCAGCGGTATCTTGACGCCAAATCCACTGTAGGACCCCTGTTCTGATTGCCTGGCAACGGACCTACAGCATACAAACATACCCAATGTGTAGACATGTGACTATTGTCCAGCCGTTTTGCCGTTTCAGACTCTGTGTGGTTCAGAGACATATGACATCTGTCACTACTATTGTGAATGTAATCTTTAACAATGTAGCTAATGAGATTATCTACAAAGTAACGAACAACTTCGTGTTGGTTATGGTTAAGCTTATTATTGAACAAGGTGAACGGTGTGGTTTTTCATCTCGCGATAATGATTTCTTGCTCCCAGTCTTCGTGGCCCAGCCGGTTTTCAGATAATGAAATGTCGTTTTAACCTGTATTACAAGCACATCTACTGCCATCTTGTGTCAGGAACCAACTGCTGACGCTAAACAACACAACAGCACTTATCTGGAATGGCCCCCGGCTCCTACCTCTGTGTTTGTGGTGATGAGTGGTCAAACGGCAAAAACCAGGAAGTGGATTCCTGCTACTAACACCATTAGCTGACTCCATGCCGGTGAACTCGATCATTTACAATATTGATTAGTATTCTTGGATGTCCGTTTATGGCCGCGACTCCATAAACTAATGTAGTAGCCTATAATAAGCCCTATATGAGAATTTCTTTAGGTTATTTTAACCAGACATGTAGCCTATATCAGATGGGAATGGACACGCACATACAAAACACCCATAGGCCTACTTGGTTTAAAAGTTAACAATTTATTTTTTTGAAGAAAAGTTTTCAAAAAGATTACGTTTTGAAAAAAAGGTTTTTGAGGGTTGAAAACATATTTTCGAATAAAGGGTTTGAAACAAAAGCCTGACCACACACCAGCCTTTGAGACTTAGAGGAGCAACTCTCGAGTGGACTTCACCGTTACCAGAAATCAATGATTGTGAGTGAACACATACACTACACACAAAACACCCATACTTGGGTTAAATATTTAACCCAAGTATTACCCCCTGTGCTATACCTATCTTTAGATAATAGTGCCTGCTAAATGAACACATTATAGTAAGGCCAGAGAGCTGGCTGACTAAACACACTCTGCTGGACAAACACTGTGTGGGTCTGTGTGTGGACTGCTGTTTCACACTAACACACTGCGACACTTGGTCAAACAACAGCTACATTATCTGGAGGGCTTTCACTGATACACACACACCTACACACACATGCACACAAATATACACACACTACACATACAGACACACACCTATACAGATACACACACACACACATGCACATAACCACACATACACACACCTACGAACACACACACAACACACATGATACACACACACACACACACACACAACCATGTTTACGCGTCGCTGGGTCTTTAAACAGGAGGAACTACTGACAACATCTGACGCCTGTTAGACAACACTCCAGAGAGGGCGTGGCTGTCAGAATAACTCACCCATTAAGCCTGACTGGCCACAAACTCCTCCTCTCACCCTGGCCACCTGGACACATCCTCCTCCTTGACTGCCTGGACTGGATCTACAGGAGTTATTCAGCCCTGCCTGCTAGCTGCCATGCTGTCTCTACTGCTGCTCTGTCTGGCCCTGACCCCCGCCCTGGCCCTGGCACAAGACCCGACCCCCGCCCCGGCCCTGGCCCCAGCACAGGACCTCTGCAAGCCTGGTGAGTCCCTAGACTACAGTTTACTTACAAAGACGAAGCACAGATAGGCTTGGATATATTAAAGTTAATCTGTATGTGAACCATAGTCCACTTTGGTAACTTTTTAAAATTGTATTTGTTCTTACACTTTTGTGTAGAAAAAGGCATAAAATATAATGAAAATGTATTAAGCTAAATACATTTGAATCAGATTTAAGTTTATGAATTGTTTAAGTGTAGTCTTTACCTGCCGGGGTCAGTCCTCATCTCGAGGCTCTCTGGGATGTGTGTACCGGACACACTGAACGTTTGTTTACGGGCAGACGGCAAACTTTGCATTGTTGTTATCGTGGAGGTCCGGGTTTGAGTTCTCGGGTTGTCTGGAGGTTCTAATGTCGTGTTCTCGTCTGGTTCGTGTCGGGTTGAGAAACCGCAGTACTGAATGTTCTTTTAAGGAACATCATAAGGATACTTTGTGTACCCCGGATTAGAATAGTGAGCAGA
>CM042878.1:994950-1047978 GCA_023658055.1 Thaleichthys pacificus | reverse complement strand
CGCCCGCGAATAACCAGACCGCGCCCTCAAATCTCTCACCCGATCTTCACTAGACTTTCTTCCTCTCCCCTCTCCCTCTCCCCCTCCCTCTCCTCTCCTTCCCCTTCTCCCCCCCCCCTCCCCTTTCCTTCTTCTTCCTCCCCTCTCTTCCCTTTTCTCCCCCCTCCCCCGCCCTTCCTCCCTCTACCCCTCTCTTTCCCCTTCTCCCTTTCCCTCCCCGCGCCTCTCTCGCCCCCCTTCCTTATCCTCCCTTGCCGTCTCCCCTTCTCTCTCCCACTCCGCGACCCCTCCTCTCGTACCGACGTTCATCCACCGTCGTGGCTCCCTCCCCGCGGCAGCTAAACTGATTTTAGCGTCAAAACCCAGACAGAAACACCCCTGATAGTAATGCCCAGACAGCAACGCTCAGGCAGAAACACTCAAAAACACCCAGGCTGAAACAGTATCGCCATGGGAACTTTCTGCCTCGGTAACTCTAGAGGCAGCACACTGCATCCAGCCGCAGAGTCACACGTATCTCTGTGGCTTGCAGCCTTCCAGCACTGGCCTTTTATTTACACAGCAAGACAGTTATACAGCCACAGTGTGTGTGGTGTAAGGTGTGTGTGTGTGTGTGTGCTGCTATGCAGGGTCAGGGGGGTTGGGGTGAGGATCTCTGCACACACAGCCAGGCCCTTCCACACCCCTGTGATCCTACTGGCTGTTTGTTCAGCTGGGAAGAGATGCTCCTACTAGGGCCATGTGGTGAGAGAGGGGGAGAGAGAGGGGAGAGAGGGAGAGAGAGAGAGGAGAGAGAGAGGAGAGAGAGGGGGAGAGAGAGAGAGACGAGAGAGAGAGGGAAGAGAGGAGAGAGGGAGAGGGAGGGAGAGAGAGAGAGAGAGAGAGAGAGAGAGGGAGAGGAGGGAGAGAGAGGAGAGAGAGAGAGAGGAGAGAGGGAGAGAGAGAGGGAGAGAGGGAGAGGGAGGGAGATGAGAGAGAGAGAGAGGAGAGAAGAGAGAGAGAGGGAGAGAGGGAGAGAGGGGGGAGAGAGAGGAGAGAGATGGAGAAGAGAGAGAGAGAGATGGAGTGAGAGAGCGAGAGAGAGAGAGAGTGAGAGCGGAGGAGGGGAGTGGAGAGAGGGATGAGATAGAGAGAGAGGAGGAGAGAGAGAGAGGGAGAGAGAGAGAGAGAGAGAGAGGGAGGAGAGGAGAGGGTGGGTGGGTGGGTGTTGAGAGAGAGGAAAGAGAGGGTGGGAGAGAGGGAGAGAGAGAGTGGGTTGTGAGAGAGAGAGGGATTAGGGGGTTGGGGCTGGGTTCCTGGGGGGGAGATGGGGAGGAAATGAGGGGGTTTGGGCTGGGTCCTGGGGGGGAGATGGGGAGGAATGAGGGGGTTTGGGCTGGGCTCCTGGGGGGGAGATGGGAGGCATGAGGGGGGTTTGGCTGGGTCCTGGGGGGGGATGAGGGCCAGGTTTAGGGCCCCTGTGTTGTTATGACTTGGCCCTAGGCTCCCTCTGGTTGATTTAGGGAGAGTATCCAGAGAGACTTGTTATGATTGCTTGCTCTAAGCTCCCTGAAAAATTACCTTTCTTTTTCTTCTCTTTCTTGTGTTCACAGTTGACGCCGAAACTCAAAATGAATGTTCGTGCTGGTGTATGTGTGTGATTATGTGATTTGTGCGTATATGTGTGTGTGTGTGTGAGAGAGAAATTAAATGCAGTGGAATTGTCCCGTGCGGACTCTCTTGAGAGCTGGGGGCCTGAATCTGCCTGGGGGGCCGGGGGGGCTGGGAGTGGGACCTGATCCTGCTGGGGGGGCCGGTGGGGCTGCGGGGACCTGATCTGCTGGGGGTGCCGGGGCTGCTGGGAGGGACCTGATCTGCTTGGTGGGGGGTCCGGGTGGGCATAGGGGCCTCATCTGCTGTGGGAGGCCGGGGGGACTGGGGAGGACCTGATCTGCTACGGTGGGCCGGGGGGGCTGGGGGGCCGGGGGCTCGGGGGCCCTCATCTGCGATGACGCAGCATGTTTGTCCTCTCCTGTACTCACTGTGTCTTCATCTTGTACTGAACTCCCCAGCACACACACACACACGCACACACACACCACGCACGCACACCACACAACGCACACACGCACACACACACACGCACACGCACACCACACACGCACGCACACACACACGCACACACCACACACACACACAGGTCTCCCATGTTTATATACCCGTGGTGCTTAGAGAGAAAAACCAGGAAGTGAAGTTGGGAGTGGAGGCACTGCTTGCTGTGGTGAGGTTCTCGTATGAATCGTCTGCTCCCCCTGAGAGAACCCACTCTGGCTCATGTATCCATGGAAACCTTCAGTCCATGTTCAGCTGGGCGGACCTGGCCTGCGAGGTGGTGAGATGGGTTATTCCTGCTGGGGAAATCTGGAAGAGGGAGAGATGAAGAGAGTTATAAAAGGACACTCTCCTCTCCTCTTCTCGCAGGTTAGTACAGGTCATGTCCCCATGGGTGTGTGTGTGGTGGTGTGGTGAGTGTGCTGACTCAGCGAGGCAGCAATGGATGAAGCTGACTCCAGCACATTCCACCTGGACCCTTCCCAGCATGCCCTGGGCTGTGTGTGTGGCACGATGAACTCTGGCAGCTGTTTCCTGTTTCCCCGGGCAACACAGCCTCGGTTACCTCCGGTAAAACTTTCCCGGTTACCCCCGGAAACACATCCACACAGAGAGGGAGTTAACAGAGTTAAACCAGAGTTTGAAGAAAGTTAGTGTTGGTAGTGAGACCATGTTGTAAGTGTTCCTCATCCCCTCCTCCTTCTCCCCTCTTTGCTGTGTGAGTGAGGTGTGTGTGTGTGTGTGTGTGTGTACTGGTCAGACCAGAGTTTCCAGCATGCAGCGTGTGTTTCCATATAAAACAGTGAAATGATCTCTCTGTTGCTCACACACCGGAGGAACAGAATGCCGTACACACACACACACACAATCACAGGTGATACCCAGACACACACACACACTCACACACACTCACATGTAATACCCAGAGTCGTCCCACCAGTCGAGTCCTTTGCTCTGGAGTTCTTTCCTCTCCTCGTTCAGAACAACGATCTATGTCAGCGAGTTTGTTTGTGGCGAATCTGCTTCTGTCTCTTATTGATTTATCTTGATTAACTCGTTGCCAAGGATTAATTATTTCACCTGTCTGGCAGCCTCTGTCTGATTGGCCTGTGATGTGTAATGACTTCCTGCCAGTTCCCTGGTGTGTGAGGGGGACGTCTCCTCCTACACAGGTGTGTGTGCTCCGTGAGTGAGCTTCCTGTGCGAGGCGTGTCATTCAGCCCGGTGTTTAACCCCAGGGCCCAGGGTCTATAGAATGTACCTGTCATCCTGCATCCCATAATAGCCACGTCACAGCCCCCGGCCGTTGCTGGGAGACGGGGGGAACAGAGAGAGCATTGTCAGGGTCCGTGGTCTGGCACAGGAAGCGGACGATGAAAGATTCATGTGCTCTGCTATTCTTCTTCTCTTATCCTTGGCTGTGGAGTCCTGACTGTAAGACCCGCCGCTCCCTCCCTCCCTCCTTCTCCCTCCCTCCCTCCCTACCTACTACCTACCTCCCTCCCTCCCTCCTCCCTCCCTCCCTCCTTCTCTCTTCCCCCCCTCCCCTCCCTCCCTCCCTCCCTACCTACCTACCTACCTCCCTCCCTCCCTCCCTCCTTCTCTCTTCCCCCCCCTCCCCTCCCTCCCTCCCTCCCTCCCTCCCTCCCTCCCTCCCTCCTTCTCTCTTCCCCCCTCCCCTCCCTCCCTCCCTCCCTCCCTCCCTCCCTCCCTCCTTCTCTCTTCACCCCTCCCCTCCCTCCCTCTCTCCCTCCCTCCTTCTCTCTTCCCCCCTCCCCCCCCCTCCCTCCCTCCCTCCCCTCCCTCCCCTCCCTCCCCTCCCTCCCCCCTCCACAGTAGAATAGCTGTTGTTGGGTTGTTATTTAGAAGCAGTTCTGAGTGTCTGAGAGATCCTGCTGAGACAAGCCTTGTAAACTGTTCAGACACAACCTCCTCTCCTCTTCACCTCCTCTCCTCTTCACCTCCTCTCCTCTTCACCTCCTCTCCTCTTCACCTCCTCTCCTCTTCACCTCCTCTGATTCTCACCTCCTCTCCTTCTCTCCTCCCCCCACACTGGTCTGACAAAGGTCTTAGTCCACCTGCACACTATGGACAACCCTTCCTGTTAGTATGGACTGTACTTCCTGTTAGTATGGACTGTACTTCCTGTTTGTATGAACTGTGCTTCCTGTTAAGATGGACTGTAGCCTACTTCCTGTTAGTATGGACAATATTTCCTGTTTATGGACAATACTTCCTGGAAGGACTCATTGAGATTTTAAATCTCTTTTACAAGAGATTGGCCAAGACAGGCAGCACCAAGTCATCACAACGTTACAGACACACACTCCAGTCTGCAGTAGACTTCCTGTACAGACCCAGACTGACATTCCTGCTGGTTCCTCCCTCTCTCTCTCCCAGCCTCGGGGTGGAGCGGGGTTCATAGAGGTCAGGGGTCAGTCAGGCTTGTTTGTGAGCCTAATAGCCCAGGTGAACCTGGAGGCCATGAAACCTTCTCAGGTACTCTGGAGTAGACACACCCACTCCTCCCCCCCCCCCCCTAGGATGTAAGAGGAGAAGGAGGGGCACTCCCTCTCTCTGTCTCTCCCTCTCTCTCTCTCCCTCTCTCTCCCTCTCCTCTCTCTCTCCCTCTCTCTGTCTCTCTCTCTCCTCTCTCTCTCTCTGTCTCTCCCTCTCTCTCTCTGTCTCTCTCTGTCTCTCTCTCTCCCTCTCTCTCTCTCTCTCTCTCTCCCCTGCTGGGTTCCTCTTCCTGGGTTCTGTCATGTTCTCCTGCTCTCCTCAGCAGCAGGAGCAGCCTGGCCTGACCCAGGGGGAGAGAGGGAGACCAGACACGCTGTGACCAGACAGTTTGTGCAGCAGGTGTAGATTACTGACTTATTACAGGAAACTGTTACCTCCTTCCAGAGAAAGAAAGCAGCTTTATTGTTGTGTTGTGAAGGTAGAGTGACAGAGCTGCAGCGTTGGGTTCCTCTGGGAGGGTCACCCAGGAGTACGCTGTCCTGGTGTTCACCCAGGAGTACGCTGTCCTGGTGTTCACCCAGGAGTACGCTGTCCTGGTGTTCACCCAGGAGTACGCTGTCCTGGTGTTCACCCAGGAGAACCAAGGCCTCAGCCTGGGTGTATTGGCAAGTCCTAGAGGCAAGATTTAATTTCTCTCTACGTCTGTGAGCATGTCTGTGACAGGGGGGTGGAGTCCTTCTGGGCTAATTACAGACCCCCCCCCCCCCCCCCATCCATCCTACCTCCTCCACACAAACCTCATAATGAGGTGCTTAGGGGTCAAAAGGTCAAGAGGTCAAGGGGGACAAGTACCTGAAAAGCAGCCAGTGACCTCTGATGACCCCTGATGACCCCTCGCTGTCTGTGTTTGGACGTAATGACCCCCCAGCCTGCTGTGCTCACGGACGGTTCTGGCCTGCAGTCTCATCTGGCCTCCTGGGTGCTCTCCCATGTCTGACCACCAGAGGGCGTTGCAGTCAGGGGGCGCAGTGATAGCTGCGTTCTGTTGACTTCATCCAGAGCTGGACAATGTCACACTTCAAAAAAGGAGAGGAATGTTTCCTGGATGCTTCTCCTAGACTTTCCTGAGTTACCAGCTGAGAAAATAACCCTCCTCTCCCTGCTGGTCTCTCTCTCTCTCCCTTCCCCCTCCTCTCTCCTCTCTCCCCTCAGCAGGGAAGCTGGTATCTCCTCCTCCTCTCTCTTTCTTGGATTGAACCCTCGAATGTATTTGATTATATAATCATACGTTGTCGTCACTTACTGTGAACAAGAACAACTCTCTTCGTGGTCGTAATGGAAACACTGGGATGTGGCTGGGTTTGGCCAAACTCCTCTCTCACCCTCCCCTCTTCCTCCACCACATCCTCCCCTCCTCCTTCCCCTCCTACCTCCTACCTCCACTCCTCTCCCCTCCCCTCCTCTCTCACCCTCCCCTCTTCCTCCACCACATCCTCCCCCTCCTCCTTCCCCTCCTACCTCCTACCTCCACTCCTCTCCCTCCCTCCTCTCTCACCCTCCCCTCTTCCTCCACCACATCCTCCCCTCCTCCTTCCCCCTCCTACCTCCTACCTCCACTCCTCTCCCTCCCTCCTCTCTCACCCTCCCCTCTCCACCACCACATCCCCCCCTCCTACCTCCTCTCTCCCTCTCCCTCCTCCCTCTACTCCTCCTCTTCCTCCCCTACTCCTCCTCCTCTCCTCTGGTAGTGAGGGATGGTGATCCTCCTGACACAGACATTCCATCCTGGGGTCACGGCCCCTCCCCCCAGCCCCCCACCCCCCAGCACCCCTCCCCCCATGGTTCCCACCCCCCAGCCCCCCTCCCACCATGGTTCCCACCCCCCAGCCCAGATCAAAGCTGATGCCCCAGGCCCCAACCCTCCTGCTGTGAACACTGAGCTCTGTTAACAGGTGTGCCTTCTGTGGCCTGGTGTGACGGGGTGTGTTTTGGCTGTGTGTGTGTGGGAAAGAGAGAGAGAGAGAGAGAGAGAGAGAGATTAAGAAAGAAAAAACATAAAAGAAAGAAAGGGAAAGGGTGATATCACAATAACAGAAATATGTTGAGCAACACGTTTGGTGTGTCTGCTGACGTGTTGAGGATGTTATGGACCTGCTGTGTGCGTGCTGGAAGCATGCTGGGTTACTGTTGCCACAGTGTGTTGTCCTGTAGAATACAGTGTACCCATCATTTTGAGGTGAGCTACATGAATAGACTGAGCTTGGGGCCAGGGCCAGACCAGGGCCAGGCCAGGGCCAGGGCCAGACCAGGGTCAGACCCGGGTCAGACCAGAACAGTCTCACAGGCTCTGAGCATGTAGAGGGAGAGCCCTCAGACACAGCTGTCTAGTAAACTGTAAGCTGTGTAAATCCTTCACATCTATCTGTCTAGTAAACGCTGAGCTAAGCTGTGTAAATCCCACAGATGCAGCTAAGTCTCTCTGCTCCTCCTACCATCTCTCAGAGGCAGCAGCTCTGACTCTACTCTGACCTCACCTCTGAGGCAGCATCTCTGACTCTACTCTGACCTCACCTCTGAGGCAGCCTCTCTGCTCCTCCTACCATCTCTCAGAGGCAGCATCTCTGACTCTACTCTGACCTCACCTCTGAGGCAGCCTCTCTGACTCTACTCTGACCTCACCTCTGAGGCAGCAGCTCTGACTCTACTCTGACCTCACCTCTGAGGCAGCATCTCTGACTCTACTCTGACCTCACCTCTGAGGCAGCAGCTCTGACTCTAGTCTGACCTCACCTCTGAGGCAGCATCTCTGACTCTAGTCTGACCTCATGTCTGCACTGATGTGCTGTTGCAGTGCAGTTGTAGCATGTTGTGATGCATTTTTCCTTCTCCCAGTCTGACCCAGAATCGTCTGCTCTAATACTCAACATCAGGGGTGGGGGGAGGGGGTGGGGCAGGCGGTGGGGCAGGCGGTGGGGGGAGGGGTAACTAACTATATGTATATGCATTATATACGTTTGTGTAGGATCACACAGTATGAGTTTGGGTGTGGTTGCTGATCCCTTGGGGAGATACATACATATATGCATAATATAGATATAGATATGCCACAATAATATGAACTGGATATGTTGTTTTCTGGTCTGCAGAAAGAAGCGCTCTCTAAGCTTCTTTGTTGACTAGGATGTAATCAGTGGCAGATTGTGTGTGTGTGTGAGAGCAGCGAGGGAGGGGTTGCCTCGGTGTGTGTGTGTGGGAGTGTGTGAGGTCACCCTGGGTATGAGGTCATGGTTCAGGAGGACCAGGTGTCGGGTTCTGACCTGGTGGCATGCTGCTGGTGTACCTATACGCCGGGGCAGACAGACAGGCAGACAGACAGACAGACAGACAGGCAGACAGACAGGCAGACAGACAGACAGACAGACAGACAGTCAGACAGTCAGACAGGCAGACAGACAGACAGACAGACAGACAGACAGGCAGACAGACAGACAGGCAGACAGACAGACAGACAGACAGACAGACAGGCAGGCAGACAGACAGACAGACAGTCAGACAGGCAGACAGACAGACAGACAGGCAGGCAGGCAGGACAGGCAGACAGGCAGACAGAGCTGTTGTTATAGTGGTTTCTCCTGCCGTGTTGCTACTGATCCCCTCCACACATGCTGTTTCCTGATAGCGATGCTATCACACATGCTGTTTCCTGATAGCGATGCTATCACTTCCTGCTCTGTCTTGTGGGAGATAAACAAGCTGGTCAATCTGATGGTGTGTTTTCAGTTAACCTCTGACCTTACTCTGCAACACAGGGATCAACACCAGGGTAGGGTGTGTTTTGTTTGTGTGCGTTTACCTGTAGATCAAGAGGTTACAGGTTCAAATTCCCCCTCCTTTTTGGGTGGGGCTGAAATGATTCTTCTAATCAAACACATCTTAGGTTAATTTCATACATTTTTGTTGACAAACGCCTCATCTCAATCACTGCTTCTGCTCCAGTCTCTCAGTATATTTGACAAAGTAACTTCTTAGTATTAATCGAGTTCTTCTTGTTCTGGATGTGTCCCCTGCAGCCGTGTCTGACCTGGATGTGGAGAGCAAGCGGATGCAGCACTACAGCGCCCCCTGGCTGCTGCAGCGGGGACTGCTCCTGCCCTGCTCACGCCCCGCATGTCTGCAGGAGCTGCACCAGCACGCACAGCACAGCCTGAAGCCTGCGGACCCAGGTGAGTCCTGGTCCTGGTCCTGGGTCTGGGTCTGGTCCTTTCACTGCCCCCTCCTCTCTCTCTCTCTCTCTCTCTCTCTCTCTCCCTCCCCTCCCTCCCTCTCTCTCTCTCTCTCTCTCTCTCTCAGTTCAGTTCAGAATGCTTCTATTGGCATGACAGTTCGGGTTGAGCAGTATTGCCAAAGCAGTCCATATTGAATGGACATTTTAACATATATATCATAACAATTAACAAGGAGTCTAACAATAATAATATGGCAAAACAACAGTAGCATAGTAAGTTGGGGCTGTAGAAAAGTAACAGATAAATGCATGTTAAGATGACAGAAGACAGAAAGGTTTAACAGTCATACAAGGTTGATTCACTGTCCCTCAAGTTGTGACATTGAGATACAATTGGTCCCTCCCTCCCTCTCTAACTCTCTCTCTCTATATCTAACTCTCTCTCTCCCAAACTCTCTCTCTCTAACTCTCTATGTCTCTCTCTCCCAAACTCTCTCTCTCTAACTCTCTCTCTCTATATCTAACTCTCTCTCTCCCAAACTCTCTCTATATCTAACTCTCTCTCTCCCAAACTCTCTCTCTCTAACTCTCTATGTCTCTCTCTCTCCCAAACTCTCTCTGTCTAACTCTCTATGTCTCTCTCTCTTTTCCAGTGTTCCATGTTTCCTTAATTCATCTGTTTCTTTCTGTTTTGCTTTGTGGTTCAAGGCCTGTCTGGGACGCGAGTTTCCTTCCGTAAAGGTCTGCATCTCTGTTAGACCACATCTACCCTGCGCCCCCTAGTGGCTAGATCTAGGTGTTACTCCCTCGTGCTAAAGTAGAAACAGTGACCCTGGATCTGTCACCCTGTTCTGTCCTCTGACTGTAGTCAACAACCCCAGTGACTGTAGTAAACAACCCCAGCAGGAGTAGAAAGTCCTGTGTGTGTGTGTGTGTGTGTGTGCGTCAAAGAGATATATTGTTTATGATTATTGTTGACGTGCTTGTGTGTGTGTGTGTGTGTCAGACCGCCAGCGAGCCAGCAGCAGGGAGCGCAGGGTGACCATTTCCATCTCCGTGGCGACGCCCACTTCCTCGTACCCGTCGCCACGGGAACAGAGGCCCCGCTCGCTGACCACGGTAAGAACGCGAGCCTCAGTCCTCCGGGGCTGGTATATAATCATCTGTAAAAACATGTATGTGGTTTCATCATAACAGCCATGTCACAAACTTATTTCAGAGGAAACCCTTTTGTCAGTCAGTGTTTATTTATTTTGTATCCTTGGATCATGACATTTTGTCACGCAGGTAAACAGGAAGTGTGTTCTTCTTCTCTGCGTGGTGAATGCAGCTCACCTCGTGGTCCTCTTGCGGTGACCGGTGTGGACTCCTACTCTTACAGGGACAAATAATATCGATTTGTTTTCCTACAGATCTCCAGCTGATGGATTCAGGAGCATCTAGCTTCACAACCTGGTTTACGTTCTTACAGGCAGAATACTGACCGGGTCAAAGAGCCGATCATCTTCCTACCTTCACATCCTCCCTCCCTCCCCCCCCTCCTCCCCCCCCCTCGTCATGGTGATGTGTCATCATCCCCTCCTTCCTGTCTACTGTGGCGATGTCATTGTTTGTTTTCATATTTGATTTCCATCACTCATTCCTGTCATTCTTTTGTTTTTCTGTTTTTCATGTTTTGTGTTGTAGTTTGAATCCCGCTCCTCCTCCTCCTCCTCCTCCTCCTCCCCCCATCGAGTGCTGTCACTTCTCCCCCTGGAGCAGAAAGGTATTTGTCCTCCTCCTCTTCCTCCTCTTCCTCCTCTTGCTCCTCTCCTCTCCTAATTCAAGTACCTTAGTGGACATGAGCATCATTCTCCTGTGTTAGACATTTACATTTACATTTACATTTAGTCATTTAGCAGACGCTCTTATCCAGAGCGACTTACAGTAAGTACAGGGACATTCCCCCCGAGGCAAGTAGGGTGAAGTGCCTTGCCCAAGGACACAACGTCTTTTGACACGGCCGGGAATCGAACCAGCGACCTTCTGATTACTAGCCCAATTCTCTAACAGCTCAGCCACCTGACTCCAGACACCTCAGCCCATCCAGAGTTTCAGAACTACAGTAGCTGCTGTTTCCCGGTGTGTGTGTGTGTGTGTGTGTGTGTGTGTGTGTGTGTGTGTGTGTGTGTGTGTGTGTGTGTGTGTGTGTGTGTGTGTGTGTGTGTGTGTGTGTGTGTGTGTGTGTGTGTGCTGTAATGACAGGGTAGGCAGAGCTCCGCCTGTGTCTGGGATTACCCATCATGCTTCAGGGCTGTGGTCTGTCTGGTTCCTGTCTGCTTCAGAGAGAGGGCCTGGCTGGCCAACGTCGTTCCTACAGTTCATCACTGCTTCATATCAAATACCTCTTTTTCTTCAACAAAATCTCTCTTTTTCTGGCCCCTCTTTCTTTCTCTCACTACCCCTCCCTCCCTCTCTCCCTCCCTCTCTCTCTCTCCCTCCCTCCCTCTCTCTCTCCCTTCCTCCCTCTCTCTCTCTCTCTCTCCACTCTCTCTCCCTCCCTCTCTCCCTTCCTCCCTCTCTCTCTCTCTCCCACTCTCTCTCTCTCTCTCTCTCTCCTGCTCTCTCCCTCTCTCTCTCTCTTTCCCTCTCTCCCTCTCTCTCTCTCTCTCTCTCCTTCTCCTGCCTTTTTCAACTGTTTCTCTTCAGTCATGAATGACATTCTTTCACACTACTTCACCCGGAGTCTTTTCCAGAGAAAATGGTCTTTGGAAGAAGGCCAGACACCAAAATGCTGCCTTGGTTTTTTTACTCACAGCCTCTTCCTCTAACTCCATCCCTCCCTCCCTCTCTCACTCCCACTCACTCCCTCTCTCTCCCTCTTTCTCTCTTTCCCTCTAACTCCCTCCCTCTCTCACTCCCTCTCACTCACTCCTCTCTCTCTCTCTCTCTCTCTCTCTCTCTCTCTCTCTCTCTCTCTCCCTCTCTGCTTCACCCCCCCCCCTCTCTCTCACCCTCCCTCCCTCCGTCTATAAACCGATGTGCCTCCTCTCCCAAAACCAAATAATCTGGGAACTGAACAAACTATTTGATGACTTTTTACTGTTTGGGAGGCGTTACCAGGGGAACAGAGATCCATTGTGGCGAGTGTTTTGTCATCTGGGAACAGAGAGAACAAAGTTGGGTCTATCGGTGAGGGAGGGGGGAGGGAGGGGGGAGGAGGGGGGAGGGAGGGAGGGAGGGAGGAGGGAGGGGAGTGGGAACCAGCATAGCCATAGAATCCCTCCCAGTGTCACGTCTCTGTTGAAGTGAAAAGGTGAGGAGACTTTCAGACTCCTTCAGCAGGGAGAGGAGGGACTGAGGAGAGGCAGAACCAGAGCAGTTAGAGGCAGAACCAGAGCAGTTAGAGTCAGAACCAGAGCAGTTAGAGGCAGAACCAGAGCGTTAGGCAGAACAGAGCAGTTAGAGTCAGAACCAGAGCAGTTAGAGGCAGAACCAGAGCAGTTAGAGGGACCTGGGTTGGTTCTGGACGTGGACTGATGTGGACAGCAGGTTTGAGGAGGCAGTGCGCTCATGCACGGACACCGAGTTTGTTGTTGTTCCACATTCCAGCTGGTCTTGACTTATTTCTAAAGACAGTTTCCAGAGATCCTGTTTGATGCCAGGATGCACAGCAATGTCAGGGGATGTTAAATGAGGCCATCATGTTGTGTTCTCTTGAAGATGTTTATATCCAGTCTGTAGTTGCAGACCTCAGACCCTCTGATGTTCAGTCTACAGACCTACTGCAACTCTCATACATAAATGTGATATTTGCTAAACGCATGTAGGGCAATTTCGATTTTGAAATCCAAATTTTTATTTTAATTTCAATGTTTTTTTTTTTTAAAGGAAACTTGACTTTCTTGCTTCACCCAAAGGGTCTGAGTCGGAGAGATCTACTGTCCCCCCCCCCCCCCTCCCCTCACCCCCGCTAGTTACCCCAGCCTAACCTCCCCCCCTCTCTGTTCTAGGCGGCTGCCCTCTCTGACCCTGACGAGGGGCTGGTCTCTCTGGGCCAGCGGCCTCGTTGCCCCGTCCCCAACACCCCCTCCACCCTGGACAAGCAGACCAACTGGCCCGGCGCCCTGCCCCTGCCCACCCCCGAGGAGAGGATGAGGGGCCAGGGCATCACCTCCTGCCTCATCCCTATCAACGTCACTGGTGAGGACTGCGTCTCTGCCGTCTCTGCCTCTCTGCCTCTCTCTCTACCTCTCTGCCTCTCTGCCTCTCTACCTCTCTCTCTACCTCTCTGCCTCTCTGCCTCTCTCTCTACCTCTCTGCCTCTCTGCCCCTCTCTGCCTCTCTGCCTCTCTACCTCTTTACCTTACACACACACGCACACACTGGACACACACAGAGCCACAGTCTTTACTGGGCATTAGTGACTCTCGTCCCGTCTCAGAGAGAACAGAGAGGTGAAGTGTTTTCATCTGAGTGAAGCCCAGAGCTGATGTTCGACAGACTCTGGTGAGAGAATCTACAGAATCGCTCTGATGGTGAATATCTTTGACTGTCTTTATCTATATTTAGCTCACAATTATTTATATCGATGCAGTCTGGAAGCTAACTAACCCTGAAGTGCATGCAAATCAGCACTTCAACGTACAACACAGACCCACATTGTCCTGGAGAATCCAACTAAAATGTGCAAGTCATGGTTCGCGAACTAGTGACTTCCTGGTTGTCTTGTTTGGGTTGTTTGTGCCTGGGTTTGCGAAGAGCCCCACACTGTGCCGTGAATGCCAATTAGACCCATTAGAATAGTTAAAACGCCCGTCCCAATGAATCCACTCTCCCTCCTATTCAGTCTGACGAGACTGGTTGCCAAGAGGGTCTGAGTCCGACTCAGATAGAGAGAGAAGCTGCACGCTGGGACGATCGAGGGATGATATCTGTGACTGAGCCGAGGTTGGAATCACATGATAGTCATGACAGCGTGGTGAGGGGAGGAAGGGTGTAGCAAGACAGCAGAGAGAAGCTGGATCAGGGATCTGGTGGTCTGGTAGGGTTTAACTCTGTCCTCCCTGGGAGCGTGTGTGTCGTGTGTGTGTCCTGGGAGTGTGTGTGTGTCGTTTGAGTGTGTGTGTGTATGTGTGTGAACCATCCTTGCATGACTGGCTGTTCCTTTGACTTGTTCCATTTCCAATTGTTGTGTGACAGATGACGATTCTTTCATCCTTTTTTTTTTTTGGTGTCTTAAACTGTGCCGTTGCTGTTTGTAAGAACGCTTTTCAAGCCGTCCGAATAGTACTGCACACGGTATTATATATTACACAACATTCACTCACATGAGACAGATGTTGAACTCATGTTACCTTTAAATCTTTCGGGGTGTTTGTGGTGAATGTCCGAGACCTCAGAGCAGCAGGAGAGGCAGAGGAGAGGACTCTTCCTCACACTCTGTGTGTTCCTCAGGGGTGGGCTTCGACAGAGAAGCCAGTGTGCGCGGTTCCCTGGTTCCCTCTCAGTCGTTGCTCCAGCGCCGCAGGAAGCTGAGGAGGAGGAGAACCATCGCTGGGATCCCCCGACAACTGCAGCAAGACCTCGGTACCTCACAATATTAACACTGTTATTGTTGTTATTATGCTTATTATTTATACAGCATTATTATTGTTATTACCACTACTACTTTGAACTCTCTTGAGGTTCTAACTCTCTTGAGGTTCTAACTGTCCGAGGTTCTAGCTCTCTGAGGTTCTAACTGTCCGAGGTTCTGTCTCCCCAGACTCTGACGAGTCTCCGGGGTCGAGGGAGCGCACGGTGATCGTCCACGCCGACCCGGCGCTCTGTGACGTGGACCTGAGCTGCCACCACAGCACTAAGGACTCTGGCTGCCAGACGGACGACCTCCCGGCCTCCTCCGCTCCGTCGCGCCGCCGCCTGCGAGCCCAGCGCGGACAGGCCGCCTCCGTCCCGCTCTCACGCTCCACCGGGAACATCTCATCGCTCCCGGACGGCGCTGACGCCATGTTTTCATCCTCGGTCGGCGCCCGGCTGCGCTCCCGGAGCCTTCCCCGCGAGGGCGGGTGTCCGGTGGACGAGGGGCGCGATGACAGCGACGAGGACGACGAGGAAGAGGAGCTGTCGCCCTTCGAGGCCGAGGACTTCCTGTCCGGACCCAGGGACTTCCTGTCCGGCCCCGGGGAGCTGAAGGAGGAGGAGGAGGGGAGCACTGATGACCAGGCCTTGTCAGGCCTCCAGTTAGGCTGCCTCAAGTACCAGCCGTGCCCCGGCAGCCCGGAGTCTGCCTGGCTGGACAGGGGCCGGTCACGCCTCCCCGGGAACATGGGCAGCTGTGAGATCTCGTCCAGTTCGGACACCTTCAGCAGCCCGGTCCACTCCTCCTCCACCACGGGGGTGCTGGGGGGGGCGATGGTGGACCACAAGGACGACCACCAGTCATCCAGCGGGAACTGGAGTGGCAGTAGCTCCACGTGCCCCTCCCAGACCTCGGAGACCCTCCCGCCGGCCGCCTCGCCTCCCCTGACGGGGTCGTCCCACTGCGACTCGGAGCTGTCGCTCAACGCCGCCACGCACCCCGGCGACGACCCCGGCGCCTTCCTCATGGACGGCTACCACGGCGACCGGCTGGGCGGCCCACGGACCCAGAGGACCGGCTCCTTCTCGTCCACCGCCATGGACCTCCTGGAGGACGCCGGCGTTGGCACCGCCAGCGAGGGCGAGTGGGGCTACCCGCCTCACCCTGACCCCCGCTGCCCCCAGGACTTCAGCCCGGATCAGGGCCAGGAGGCGGAGGGAAGCCTGGGATGCCCCAGCTTCACCAGCATGGCCACCTACGAGAGCTTCTCGGACAAGCCTCCGTCCGAGAAGGACAGCGCCTCCCACTACTCCGTGGACACTGAGGGGTACTTCACCTCCATGCACTTTGACTGCGGGCTCAAGGGAAGCAAGAGCTTCACCTACAACTATGCAGCTGCCGGGCGGTCCGACAGCCAGACGGACCTCAGCGGTCACCTGACCCTGGGGAGACGCTGCCTCTCTCTGAGGAAGACGAAAGCGAAACCCTCTCCTCCTCGACGCAGCTCCTCTCTGCGGAAGATCTCCAGCGAGGTAAAGCCCTCGGAAGAAGACCGACCAAAGATAACCAGCGTTCAGCAGCTTCCGTGGTCTTCCATGGAGAGGAAGCTCCAGCCAGGCATGGCCAGCCCCTCAACCCAGAGAGAGGGCCCTCCGCTGGGCTTGGAGCCCCTGGAGGCCTGGGGGGTGGCAGGCCGCCATGAGATACAAGACTCAGGCTTGTTTGGCTCCACGGACACGCATTCCTTCAAGGACCAGGGCGCCGTGCAGTCCGACTACGCCGATCTCTGGCTCCTCAACGACCTGAGGTCCAACAGCGACCCCTACAGGTCGTTGTCCAACTCCAGCACGGCGACGGGCACCACCGTCATCGAGTGCGTCAAGTCCCAGGAGAGCTCTGAGTCCCTGGCCTCCCTGCCCGGCTCCAGGCCCACCACGCCCTCCCTGCCCTCCGCCGACGGAGACTTCAAGCTGGCATCCCCTGACAAACTTGCCGGCCTGGCCTCTCCTTCCAGTGGATACTCCAGCCAGTCGGAGACCCCCACTTCCTCCTTCCCCTCCGCCTTCTTCCCTGGCCCTCTGTCGCCCTCTTGTGGTAAACGGAAACCCAAAGTCCCGGAGAGGAAATCCTCCCTCTCCTCCCTTCAGCCCTCCCTCTCCTTCTCCTCCAAGAGGCAGCTGGAGCTGCCAGTCATCCCTCCCACCCACCTGGACCTAAGTTCCCTTCACAACGTTGTCTGCAAGCCCTCAGCCCACAGGAACCAGGTACACGCACTGCAGCAAAGCAAGCAGAAGGCCGCAACCGCAGCCTGGGTCACGCCTAAGGCTGAAGGCCAGGCCAAGGGAGCCGCCAAGGGGCCGGATTCCATCGCCATGGCCATCACCCCCATGGTGCTTCGCTCGGTCCAGCTCAGGGCTGTCGGTGGGAAACAGGGAGAGGGCAGCCCTGATGTTGCTGCCAAGCCCAAGTGTCCCACTGTAAACATCATTGCACCCCCATGCAGCAGCAAGCCCCCAGCCTACAGCACCCACCTCCCCCCTTCTCAGGACCACTATCCCCCCCCGGCTGGAGCCCCCGAAGGCCCCCTCTCTGGGGACCCAGCCTGCCATGGGGAGGTCACCCCCAGCCAGGACAAACTCTCCTCCTTCCCAGTCTGGGACATGTCGCTGTCCCTCCCAGACTCCGACCTGAGCAGGGCTGATGTCCCAGAATGCACCAGTGGAGGGGAGGGAGAGGAGAGGAAGACCAGAGCCACCTCCAAGGAGCTTCTGTCCGTCGAGTTGGATCTGAACCAGCCTCCTGGTTCTGACCCGGCTGAAGAACCCCCAGCCAAGCCAGCGGCCCCCTCGGCCCCTCAGCCCAGCCCAGCCCACAGACCCAGCGTCCTCCACCAAGTGCCTGATCTGAGCAGTCTGTCTGAAGCGTCGCACGCTTATCCAATCAGCGATGGCGGAAGCAGGGACGAGGGGAGTGGCCCATCGGGTGATCAGGTGACCAGAAGTGCCTTACAGGAGATCAGGGAGGGCAGCCCCACCCCTGACACAGAGGAGGACTTCAGCAAAGGTAACAGGGGATGCTCAACACACACACACACTCACATACACTCACCACGAGCTACACCTCTCCCTTCTTGTCATGACCACCAAGTAAAGCTCCCCTATGTCGTCGTCCCCCCCCCCCCCCCCGCAGAGTCTCCCTCCAGCGACAGGACAGGTTCCCCCCAGGACGAAGGAGGACAGCGTGTTCCTGTCCCCCAACAAGACACGCACCACCGAGGATCTATTCGCCATGATACACAGGTGGGTTACGTTTTTATTGTTTTACATCAGTAATATACTGTTTGTACTTATGCTTGTACAGATAAATGCCAGTCAATATGACGGGTAAGTGAACAGTGTGTGACTTCCTGGTTTGTAGATCCAAAAGGAAAGTGCTTGGGGAGGAAGGACTCTGGAGAGCTGGGCGCTCGAGGTCGTCTGGGCGCGGCCTCGTGTGGCCCCCCTCCCAGCCACCCCGCCTCGTCCCCCAGCACCCCGCCGCCCCCCCTGCCCCCCGCCTCCCCTGCCACTCCGACTGGCCCCCAGAAGCCCCCGGGGCCGATCTACCGGAGCGCCCGGAAGTCGAGCACCTCCAACGAGGAGTTCAAACTGCTGCTGTTGAAGAAGGGCAGCCGCTCGGACACCAGCTACCGCATGTCCGCCACGGAGATCCTCAAGAGCCCCATCGCCCCCAAACCCCCCGGAGACTTCCCCCTGGAGGGGGGCCAGTGCCTGGCCGAGGAGTTCGCCTCTCCCCTCTCCCCTCTCTCCCCCCTGGGGCCTGATCCCCTCCACAGCCCCCCCAGGACCGGCGCTGAGGGCTTCTCCCCCAAAGCTCTGCCGCCCTCCGTGGGCTCCAGGCAGGGGCGATCCCGGATCCCTCCCCCAGCAAACAGCAGCCGTTTTGGGAATCGCAGCCGGCACTTCACGGCCCCCATGCAGGCGATCTCGGAGGGGGAGACGGAGAACTCGGACGGGAGTCCCCATGACGACAGGTCCTCTCAGGGCTCCGCCTAGCGTGACGCAGCACTTCCATTTCCACTTCCAATCAGAAAGGGGCAAGGGGGAGGGGTTCGTAGATTAGGGGTTATCGGAGAGTTCCGGAATGGTCTTTTTTCAACTGTGACCTTTTGAACTGTGGTGAACCGTTTTTTCCGGAAGGCGTTGTGTTGTTAGGCGAGAGGGGAAAATGGCTTTTTAAAGTAAAAAAAAACATTTTAGAGTTTTTTTTGAAAGCCTGACAAAATATGCGAATAATGACACTAAAGAAAATGCAAAAAGAAGAAAAAATGTCCTTGACGTATTTTACCAGTGACAAAAAACCTCCATATCAATTCATTAAGAAAAACTTGTTTGTTGTTCTTATTTTAAGCCACAAAGTCACACGTGGCTCACTTTGCTGACGAACACATGAAAGCTGTATTCACTAACATGGGAGAACTCAAACAAACAGGGAATCATCCCCCTTCTGCTCCACAGGACAGACTGTAACAACACAGACAGGGAGACAGAAGCTTCATCCGAGTTCCATTCACAGGCAGGAGATCTGACATGTATCACATACATAAACACTGTACTGCTGTGTGCCAGGGACACTTAGTGAGGGCAGTTAGGGTTGGGGAAGGGAAGGGTGGAACACCATGCTGTCTTCACATCCACGAGGAGAAGATTAGAATATCACACACATGACTGTATGTTCACACATCTACAAGCAAACACGCTTAGGACAATCTTACTGTGGCCTTTTCTCATGCAGGCATCTCCAGTTGATCCATAGGTATCTATGAGACGTCTGATTGATCTGTAAGGTCTCTCTAATATGTCTGATTGATCGGTAGGTATGTAATTGATCTGTAGATATCTCTACTTGATCTGAAAGTCTCTCTGAGATCTTTGACTGGCCTCGTTCTCTTCTCCAGGAACCCTCAAACACAATCAGATGAGTCCTCAGTACGAAAGCTAACAATTCCTTACAATTAACCACAACATCCATTGCACTTGATTCCTAATTCCTCAAGAAATACCCCTTTTACTACTATCACTTTTATGAAATTCTATGGGAAATGCCACCTGTACAGATACCTGTAAAAAAAAAAGAAATATATTTACACATAAATATAGTTTACCCTTAGTTGTAATGGTTGTTTGAATATGTAACTATAATCAGTCTGGCTCTTGTTAGCCTCTGGGTTTACCTCTACAGCTAGAGAGAGAGAGACACGCCATAAAAGCTCGAAGAAATCTGCCTTTATCAACCAGATGTTCTCTTATAAATGACTTTTTCCATAGATAAGATGATAAAGACTAGCATGGTAAAAAAAATAATAATAATAATAAAAGGAATAATAACTGATAATAAATACTCCAGGGACCAATATTATTACATCCCTGTTTTTAAATACTGTTACTATCACAATGTATTCTGTGAATACCTATGCGATTAGATCAAACAAACCACTCAAAGTGTGTGTGCTTATAGGTGAATGAATTGGACACGGTTACCAAATATTGATATCTATCAAACTGGGGTTTTCTCCCACAGGGAGAGGGAGGAACACGTGAAGCTGATGTTCATATCCTTTCCTGGAGAGCAGAAAAGTATGACACGTTCATATCCTGCTCCTGTGCATCCTTCCTAAACAGCATGCAATAAAAAAAAACGTAGAAAAACATTATGGAATTAAGAATTATTATGGAATTTAGAATTAATGTTATGATCTGAATCGAATCACGTGTATGTAAGATATGATACAGGCATGAAATAGAGCCTTTTTTATATAAGGGCTGGAAATATCACAGTAAATAACTAACATGACAATCCGTTGTGGGAAGTTAGGGATGGTAAGAGGAAGCGAGGAAACAGAATGGACGATGTGGAGGACGAGGTGGAGGACGATGTGGAGGACGATGTGGAGGACGATGTGGAGGACGATGTGGAGGACGATGTGGAGGACGATGTGGAGGACGATGTGGAGGACGATGTGGAGGACGATGTGGAGGACGATGTGGAGGACGAGGTGGAGGACGATGTGGAGGACGATGTGTGGGGTTCAGGTGTGTGGTCAGGTGTGGGGGTCAGGTGTGGGGTCAGGTGTGAGGGTCAGGTGTGGGGTCAGGGGTCACTTGTGGTTTGTTGACGTGTTCTGGAGTGTTGAGCAGGTATGGGGGGAAGTGTGCGAGTGGAACGAGAGGCTGACCTGTGTGGTAAACGAAGGGATGGACTTTTTTTACGATTTAAAAGTTTGAAACGTGTATGTCTTAGTGAGAGAATTTAAGGATTTTGTGACTGTGGTTGTGGTTTTTACAGGAAAGTGTCAAAGTTGAGCATGAAAAGCTTGCTGGTGAGATACTGCGGACAGGATGTCCGTAGCCTGATGTACAGTTTAGTCAGCTGGCAGTGTAGGTGGGACTTGACACTGTTTTAAAAGCAAGGTCAATAATTCAAGAGGTTGTGTATCTGTAAAGAAAAAATAGAGTTCCGGTACTTGCTGTTTTACGTACCACGTGCGCCCCTTGTTTTCCTCAAATACCTGCCACTGTGGTGTACCTTTCCATGCATCAGTGGTTTAAATTTAGATGTATTATTTATTTTGATGACTAAACACAGAATAATCTGTGAACATGAAATTATCGAGAAATATAACTGTTATTATGAGCAATCTGTGTGGTTTCCAACATTCTCCAAACACCTAGAGAAGAAACACTCAAAATATGAGATGAATTTATGATATTTTTAAATGATAACATATTTTATTCAGAGACTTATTTTGTTTATAAAGATAATCTAGTGAGATTGATGTTAAAGCTTTATTAAAAATAAAACACTGGTTCTGGAGATTTGTGAACCCAGATACGTTTTTAAAAATAGAAATCAGCAACATATTTTTCCACTCAAAGAAAGCAACAACTAACTCAAACTTATAAGCTACAGTGTTGAATGTTAAACAACATCCGGAGCCCAGAAGGAGCACAGCAGCCATGCAGCAGATCCACAGACATCCTTTACTTGTGGTTTTATCAAAATATGTCTGTTGTTTTATCAAACGGTACTTCTTTATTAGTAACACTTCATTATACTACCTGAAACTATGCTCAAATAAACACTGTGTTGCTACGTAGCTCTATTTCTCTGCGATAATCTGTTTAATGACACTAAAGGTGCAACTGTTAACTTTATCTTGGCCTTATGACCTTAAAGTCAATTGCTGACTGCTTACTATGTCAAAACCTAGTAAGATAAGCACCAGTCCATTCGAAAAGGAAGTTTTCTTCTTGATATCGGGACGAAACTCTTAACAAATCTAGTGCTGTTTAACTATCTTCTACAGGGTACACAAAGGAGTTTGTCTGTGAACTATCATTCCGATAATTTTACATATAATCTAGACTTGCACTGATAATGAGGGGATTGTGAAGGTTTTTTGTCTTTTGCTGTACCTGAGGTTATATATGGAGAACTTTCCTCACGACTGTTTGACTTCCCTGTGAGAACCTCTTCCTGGCCTTTGACCAGAGCATGCATTAAGATGAGTAGTGCACAGTTGATGCTTTCACCAAAGGGTATAAATGTGTACACGTTAGTAACGTAGAACTGTTATTTTGGTTACTTGATTGAATTGATGCTTTTGAACCATATACAAATAGTTATAGAGAGTTACAGAGTAATAGATTGGTACTAGCTGCATCTCTTTCAGGCTGAATGCTTTGAATCACAACAGATTTGCATCAGTTTTGTCTTATTTTTTTGTACAAACTTGTAAATACAACACCTTTTAAAATGGTTGCAAAGGTGGATAGTTTTTTTTTCTTTTGTAAAATGTTTTAAAAGTTTACATTAATTCCAAGCCTTTGTATATTTTTGAGCTGTGCCACACTCGTCTTGTATTTATTTTTTAGTAAACATTGTGAAAATCCCATCATAAATACTATCTAAACTGGCTGATTAGTAAATGTGCATAGATGAAGCCAATAAATGTGACTGCTTTGAAAAATATATTGTGTGTGTTATCATTTTGTCCGCTGCATTTTCTGGGAAAATAAATTTGAAAATAGGCTTTTTTTGAACCACCTGGAAATTTCCCGGCATGCTCTCTCCTTGGTAACGCCGGAGCTGAACTAACACGCCACATCCTCCTCCGCCATTTCACTAGCTTGAGCCCATCGCACGGAGGCTTGTGTCTGAACAGTTGTATCTTTAGGCGAGAAAATCACGCAAAACACGGATAACAAACACGGATTTTTCTAGTTTGATAGCTCTTCGATAGTGAACAGAGTGATTTTTTTAAATTCCAAATCCACCGAAACAAGAAAAACTGCGCAAGATGTCGACTGAACAACAGGCGCAGGCTGTTCCCGAAAAACCAGGCCCGCCGCCGCAGCAGCAACAGCAGGGGTAGCGCACCGCCATTCACTTATCAACTAACTAGCTAGTGCTAGCTCGCTACAGGGATTAACACTAGGCCTTTCCAGTTTAAACATTTTGAAAGTTGCTCTAGCGTAACGACAAAAAGAAAGTGCCAGATATCTTGCTAGCAATGCTATTCGGCATGCAATGTAACGTTGGCAAGGGTAGCTAAATTGATAGCCATGTTTCATGTTCTCGTTGGTATCTGGTAGTCTATATTGCACAATAGCTCGCTAGGCTAGCTGCTTGCTAGTTTGCGGATAAAGCTAAGCGGTGTCTAAAAGTCACTGGGTCGCGCTTTCATACAACAACCAGATATTGGATGGTGCTGTTACAAGTATAATTTCGTTTTTGTATGCTGAAAGAGAAATGTTTCATTGACCGGTTAAATTAGTTGACTCTGTACAGAGCTCCGCTAATGCATTGCTGGCGTCGTCCTTTGTTAGTAGCTAGCTAATGTGCGGACAGCGTTTCACTTAAGTGGACCACTTAACGACACTTCCAGAATGAATTAAGTTTTAAGTTCCATTTCTCCATAGCCCGTAGGCCCAAAACTTAAGAATGAGTGTTGTAATATTCTTAAATGTTAAAACTTTTTTTTTTTTTTCTTCTTCAAAGGGAAGTGAACGGGAAGGCCAAACATGAACCTGCCCCGCGGAAGGAGAGACCGCAGAAACGAGGAGGCAGCGGCCGCTTCGAACCCTACGGAAACCCGTCCAAGAGATACCGTGTGTTTGTTAGCAACATCCCGTACGACGTCAAATGGCAGGCGCTCAAGGATCTGATGAAAGAGAAAGGTATGGTGGCCCGAGGCTCGGACAAGCAGCTCAGTTTATGGAGTTGGGCAAAGGCCACTTATATTATTGGTCGTATCTTTTGACTCCAGTGTAGACTTGACGGGCTTTGGCAGATTTGAACAGGAGAACACAACTTGCACAAATCGTAATTTGTAGTTCTTTGTTCTTTGTTTTGAAAACTTGAAGTCATGGTTTAGTTTTCAGAAAATCTTTCTCTGGGTTTGTGTCCTTGGCTAGGCATTTTTATAGTGCTATGAATAGCATTATAACTGTACTTTTGTTTTATCGAAGCATGTGGATTTAAGGCTCCCCACGATTTCAACCGTGAGAATCCACGAATGAAGGTTAAGCCACAGGGTTATGTTAGGTTTACCTGAACTGTTCCATCAAAAACACTTGTGTTGGGTCCTGATAGGGTATTTATTCAGAGATTCAGAAAAAAAAACGGTCCTACTTCCATTACATTGCCATGAGACGTGAAATGAATTTGGTCTCAGGTGTAGTTTGTTAAGCATTGTTAATCTTTGTGGGTCTTGCTTTGATTCCTGATTATGAGCTTGGAGATGAAGAATGCTGATGTGTGTGGACTGATGTAATTCCATCTTAATTTGCAGCTGGATGTATGGTAGAAGCCAAAAGAATGGTTTGTCATTTACAGCTAAAGCAACTCAACTGCACAGCTGTGACAGAGATGTTGATATCCTTGTAATTTAACTCAGTAGATAGCACCTGCTTTAATCACAATAAAGCTTAAAGGTGATCTGTTAGGCCCTGCTAACGCCTTTCAGAATCAGTACTTTGTGGTGTTTTTTTTGGAGTTGATTTTGAATGTGGCGTTTAAATTGCATTCTCTCTTTTTAGGTTTGACACAGCAAATATTGTCTCGGCAGATCTTCGTGTTGTGCCAATCACGGAAGTGTGTTGGGGTCTTTGTTGGGGGTACAGGTCTACAAAAGAGAGCCACTTCTTCAGCCTGGTTCGAGGCTCCAGACAAGCATCTGGAAGCAGATTCTTGGGAGTCGACTCATTTGCTGGAATGAGCTTTTATCTACGGGTGTACCAAAGCATAAATTGTTGAGCTGCCTCGGTTCCAGTATATTATTATTTTGATATCACCAGTGAGTCCAGTTGAGCATATCGGAGTTGATGGGGGAAGACTTAGTTGCAAAGTCTTGGTTGCTAAAAGACCACCTTTCTAAATAAAACCGATGAATTCATGGAAGGGGGTTCCTTGGGTTACAGAAACAGACTGTCATTCAATCAGCTCATTTAGCCGACAAGAAATAATTCCAGAGTGCAGCTCTCACCGCCCAGAGGGCCTGGCAGCGGCGTCTGACTGTTAGGGATGTTTTGGTGTTTGGAGAGTTCATCGAGGACGGGCTGAGAAGTTTCTGCTAGGTTGTAAGCTCGCTTTTTGTAGACCTGTACCAGACTGGTGCATCTGATGCTGCATCTGATGCCAGAGAGGGGAAGGAGCTGGAGTTGAGGGCCGAGCCCAATGTCCCCAGCCCCCCCCATCGTGTTCGTCTGCTCTAAACCCCCCCTTGTTCTGTTGGCTTCTCTCCCCTGGTGTGTGTCGTCTGCAATCTGATTTGTAGTGGGTGAGGTTACGTACGTGGAACACTTAATGGACGCAGAAGGCAAGTCAAGGGTAAGTGGACCACAAACAAAAAAACCAACCATAGACGAACCTGTGTTTGTCAGCTTGAGTCATTTACTTTAATCTTTCAACTGTTGTGGGGGATGTTGTATAAAAACCTGAGGAGGAGAGGGCTCTGGAGGGAGATCCCGAGGGGTGTGAGGGAGGCGTGCGGAGGGAGGCGTTCGGTGAATGTTTGTGGCACTGAACTTAACTCCTCCGGCGT
This sequence comes from Thaleichthys pacificus, assembly GCA_023658055.1. Classification (NCBI taxonomy): domain Eukaryota; kingdom Metazoa; phylum Chordata; class Actinopteri; order Osmeriformes; family Osmeridae; genus Thaleichthys; species Thaleichthys pacificus. The sequence continues at coordinate 1,022,538 of CM042878.1, read as the reverse complement.
CCGGATTGGGGACTGTGTTCTCCTGTGCCGTTCGCCTGTGAGCAGTAGCTAGCTACGTCCCTCTGCTGGTCGTGTTGGTTCATTAGGCGCGTCACCCTTACACGGGCGCCAGGCCCCTAGGGGGCGCCGAACAGGGTTGTTTGTATCGCCGTCACACGAATCCTGAAGCCTAGACTCTGGTTTGTGGGTCAGATATTTCCAGTAGCTTTCCATGGAAACCCCATTTTGTTAGGATCCTCCTGGCTTTGAATTGGAAACTTGAGTGCTTAAGATTGACCTGTGCTTTTTGTAATGTTGTCTGGTGGGCTAGCGTTTCTAAGAGGTAAGAATTTAAAGCCTAGACTGTATTGCTTTTGTGTAGGTTAAATATCTATTATAATGCCTGTCTTAATATATAAAGTTTTGCCTGTGGGGTGGGAACACATTTTTGTTAAATTTACCACGGCTGATTTCTAACTTGAATGATCTTGTCTTCTACTTTCGTCGGTGTCGTTGCGGTCGTTGCTGTCTTCCATCAACCAAGGGATGCGCGTGAGTATTCTCCCCCCGCAGTGTGAGCTGTTTCTGGGCTAGCTGGTGTCTGGGCAGCGGGTGTTGACGGAGCTTTTCTGTCTTCAGGGTGGTTGAGTTCAGGACCGAGGACCTGATGAAGAAAGCGGTGGAGAAGGTGAACAAGCACAACCTGAACGGACGCCCTCTCAAGGTCAAAGAGGTGAGTTCCCCTGGGGTGTATTTGAACCAGCATTCAGGTGCTCTAACCACCGAGCTACACCCTCCCACCCCTTAAGTAGCTCAACCCCCTCCCTCCCTCCTCCCCAGGACCCAGACGGCGTGATCGCCCAGAGGGACGCCCGCAGAGCCGGGGGAGGCAACGGAGGCGGGCCCCCCGGAGGTCACGGCGGCATGAACATGGGCAACATGGGCAACATGAACATGGGCATGAACATGGAGCGCATGAACATGGAGCGTATGGGCATGGAGCGTATGGGCCCCGGGCCGGGAGCCCCCCCCGTGGTCAACATCCCTCCCAGTCTCATGAATAACCCCAGCATCCCCAATGACATCATCCACGGCCTGCAGGCCGGCAAGATCGGCAGCACCATCTTCGTGGCTAACGTACGGGAGTTCAGGACACACACGCTTGTGTGGACACACACATTCTCTCTCATACACACACACTCTTGCCCACACACATTCTCTCTCGTACACACACACACACTCTTGCACACACACACACGCATTCTCTCTCGTACACACACACACTCTTGCGCACACACACACACATGTATTCTCTCTCGTACACTCACACACTCTTGCACACACACACACTCTCTCTCGTACACACACAGACGAACATGTTAACGTTTCTCACTCTAACTTGTATTCAGCTAGCAGAAACCTCACGTAAATGACTTCCACGCTGCCATGACTCGTGGGTCCTAACTGGGCGCTGTCCTCCATCTTCTGTTTCCTCAGCTGGACTACAAGGTGGGCTGGAAGAAGCTGAAGGAGGTGTTTGGCATGGCGGGCATGGTGGTGAGGGCTGACATCCTGGAGGACAAGGATGGCAAGAGCAGGGGCATGGGCACCGTCACCTTCGACATGCCCATCGAAGCTGTCCAGGCAGTCTGTATCCTCAAGTGTGTGTGTGTGGAGGGTGTGGTGTGTAGGTATGATGTGTGTGTGTGTGGAGGGCTTGGTGTGTAGGTATGATGATTGTGTGTGTGTGTGTGGAGGGCGTGGTGTGTAGGTATGATGTGTGTGTGTGTGTGTGGAGGGCGTGGTGTGTAGGTATGATGTGTGTGTGTGTAAAGTTTGGTTATTCGAAGGTAATGTCTGATAAGGGTTCCATGTTTGTCCTTGACGGAAGCTTCAGCCATGTTCAACGGCCAGCTGCTGTTCAACAGGGTCATGCACGTTAAACTGGTAAGTGTCTCACTCGAGGCTCCATCCCCAACACACCTAGATGATGATGTCATCCAAGATGGCGTCTGAGTAGTGTCTGAGCCGGACGTGTTTGTGTTTCAGGATGAGAAGTCTCTGCCTAAAGGAGACTTCGCTCCCCCGGAGAGACCCCCGGCTCTTCCTCGTAAGTGCACCCCTCCCCCCCCTCCAAATCCCCACTTCCTGTGAGTTAGTTCAGGATGTGAAGGATTGTGTTTGTGTTCCCAGGTGGTCTGAGTGGGATTGGCCTGGGGCTGGGCCCTGGAGGGCAGCCCATCGACGCCACCCAGCTGAACCGAGGGGGAGGTGGAGGCGGAGGGGGCGGGATGGGGAACATGGGTCCTGGAGGAATGGACAGGCCAGGTACGCTTGATCTCTGGACAGACTCTGACCACGACACACTGTTAGAAACACACACTCCTGATCCATGATCCATATGCAGTACAGCATAAATTAACAGATATCCCACCTCGAAGATTCATTAATTCTTCATACAAGTCTTCAGGCTTGTAGGCTTTGTGTGTGTAAAGAGTAAATATAATTGCTGATGCTGACCATTTTCTTCCATTGTTTACAGGAATGGACGGCATGGGTTTCGGAGGCATGGGGGGTAGGATGGGAGGTAGGTACTCGAACCCTGGGGACGCGAGGGGAAAGAAGGATTAACAAGAAAAGAAAAAGCCTTTTGTCACCTTCATGTGGTTTTGAAGGCCGATCATTGATCAGTTTGTGTGGGTGCTGTTTGTCAGGGATGGATAACTTCGGAGGAGGAGGAGGAGGAGGAGGAGGGATCAACAACAACAACAACATGGAACGCTTCGGCCCGTCCGGGATGGGCAGGATGAGCGGTAAGACAGGAAGTCCTCAGGAAGTCTACAGGAAGTGACACGCTGCTTCTCCTCTGCCTCCGGAACGGTTGTTTTAACTGTTTTTTTTCTATGTCTTGCGCCTGTCAGATATGGACCGTGGTGGGATTGGCGGCGCTTTCGACCGGGAGTTTGGTCGAAACGACATCATGTCTCGCAATAGTTTCGGCGACTCCTTCGATCGAGGAATGGGTTAGTGTCGCCTGTATTCAGTTTCTGTCTCTGGTAGAACGAGCTCGGTGCTTTCAGGAGTACACATCCTGAACGTCTGTCCTTCCTCTCGCAGGGAACTCCCTGGGAATGGACCGTCTGGGCGGAGGGATGGATCGACTGGGCGGAGGAATGGACCGCCTGGGCGGAGGAATGGACCGTCTGGGCGGAGGGATGGAGAGGATGGATCGCGTGTCCGACCTGGACAGGCTGGGGTCTGGCTTCGACCGGATGGGCTCAGGGATGGAGCGCCTGGGTCCTGGGATGGACCGCCTGGGCTCCGGTTTAGACCGGATGACCTCCAGCGTGGACCGCCTGGGCCCGGCCGGGTTCGACCGCCTCGGCCCGTCCAGTTTGGACCGCATGAGCGGGGGTGGAGGAGGAGGAGGTGGTGGTGGTGGTGGAGGAGGCGGCGGCGGCGGCCTGGACTTCACCTCCCCCATGGGCATGGACCGCATGAATACCGGGATGGACCGCATGGGGTCCAGCTTTGACCGCATGGGGTCTTCAGGCATCGATCGCTTCCCCTCCGCTGGGATCGAGCGCATGGGCTCGTCCATGGACCGGATGGGGGGGGCCGGAGTGGGCGGGGGCCAGTTCGACCGCCCGGCTGACCTGGAGAGAGGGGGGTTCGGAGGGAACTCCTTCGGGGGGGCTGGGGCCGGGGGGCCCGGCGGGCCGGGGGGGGCCAACCCCAGGAAGGGCTGCCAGATCTTCGTTAGAAACGTGAGTGTTTGTTATGGATGAAGGAAGAGAGATCGAGGTCCGTTTTGAAATGTATTCATGTTGAGTTCAGTCTGTAGATTATCACATGTAGCCATCTCAGTCTGGACATCATTTAAATGTTGAATCTGTCGTTTTTAGATGAATAAATTCACATTTCAGGCTGTGGGAGAAACAGCAGTTACTCATGAATCTATTTGTTGCAGCTGCCCTTTGACTTCACCTGGAAGATGCTGAAGGACACCTTCAACGCCTGTGGTGAGTTACCTCTGTTACAGCCCTGTCCTGCCTCTCTGCAGCAGGGCTACTGACCGCAGGGCTACTGACCGCAGCCTATGTGCCAGTGAGTTTGACCTCACCGTCCCAAAATGGCCACATGGGTTTCCTATCCTTGGTCTTGTGATTGATTGGTCGTACGCATCCATACAGACCCAGAAGTTGAGCTTTTCTCAACGACCTTGTAGGTTTAGCGCTAGCAGCTACGGTCAGTCTGGCAGTTGGAAGGATCAGAGGCTGCATGTAGCAGCTGTATGTACCTTGTGTTCAACCTTTCTAATAACGGCGGTTTGTGTTGGTCTGTAGGCATCGTTCAGTACGCCGACATCAAGATGGAGAACGGCAAGTCCAAGGGCTGTGGCGTGGTCCGCTTCGACAACCCGGAGACCGCGGAGCGCGCCTGCCGCACCATGAACGGCTACCGGCTGAACGGCAGGGAGATCGACGTCAGGATCGACAGAAACGCATGATCTTACCGTCTCCTGACCACCGGATTGGTCCGATGCGACCCTGTCGATTAGTTCAAGATGCATACCGTCAATCTTTCCAGATATTACTTTGTTAGACATTTGTGGTGCAAATGTGTACTTTAGTTATGGCTTGACACCCACCAACCCCCCCCCCCCCCCCCCCCCAACCCTGTATTTTTTAGTGACCAAAATTTTAATTTCCTTTTCTTTTACTTGTTATAGCCCAAGTTTGTTGCCTTTGTTGTATAAGGTGTTTTGATAAATAAATATCAACATTTGAGATGTGCGTTTTCTGGTGGTCTTTTTCCGCTAAGGTATACAATATGGGTAAATGCATCAATTAAATAATCTGCTTAGGTTGCTGCCCCCGAACCCCGGACAAGTGGCAGATGACGAAATAATCTCAAATTAATGTTAATGTCCAGACATTTATGTATACATATCTATATATTATGTTAAAATTGTTCATTTGTTAATGGAGGTAGCTTTAAAAATAAATATTTGCGGTTAACTGCAGTATATATACTGCAAGTCCGGGCCACTGTAACCTTTAGGGCCCGCCTCCAAACGTACGTCGCGAGGTCACCGGAAGAAGGTCACGAGCATTGCAACCAAGATGGCGGCCTCCTTGTGTCAGTGTTACCAGGTGAGCTGTCAATTTCCTTACATTTGAGCTTTTATCTTTAAGAAAACAGCGATAGTGTCTAAACTAACGTAAGAATTGTAAATGTGCGTGAATATGTAAACTCTCGACTCAACTACTGGATGTCATGATGCAGAATAAATGACCTAACGACCGGGAAGAAAGTTGGGATTGAATGGAATCCCATGCCGGTGTGGGCCTTAAATGATAAAAGGCAGAAAATATGTCGTTTTTTGGTGAAGAAATCCCTTGCAGAGTATGCGATGTATACAGTTAGACAGTTAGCTTTCCACGTGCTATCCAGCTGGCTATATACATTGCAGCGACATTGTAGTCGATAATCCATAGCTAGCTAAGCTATCTGCAACCAGCACTACTGTAAGAGCCCTGACCAGTTTCTGCGATAACATCGTTTAGGTTGTATACTTGAACAAAACAAATCGTGGAAACTCAAAGCATTAGTTGTATAGAAGTGCAGTATTATACAAACATCGGGTTTGTTTTCTTGGGCAGGGTGAACCGCTAGTTTTGCACTGATTTATCCGTTCTCTCTAGCTATGCATCAGAAGGAGTTTGCTGGTGTCCAGCCCCTCATACCGGCTCCTTCACAACAGACCTCATGTCTACAGGATATGTGGTTCCCTCACAGGATCCGTCACAAACTCCTCACAGGTAACCTTAACCGTCTGAATCACTCCCTTACTCACCTGTTCATGAACTATCGGATCAGGCCCTGACTTTTATTGCCCGGACATCTTTGTTCAGTTTAAAACTGCATTACTTGTGTGTGTGTTTTTTGTCTGCATGCCACAGTTTAGCGACAAAACTTATTAACGTCACGTTAACAGCCAGGTTTAGCAATCAAGATTAACCGGGTTACCCTAACTATAGGTTCAGCTCAGTGGTTAGAGCTTTTGACGGCAGAACAAAAGGTTACAGGTTCTAACCCCCATCCGTACATCGCTTTGGATAAAAGCTTCTGTTAAAGCAACAGGTTATTACTCTTATCATACCAGGTGGATGTGTTGCTACTGGTCTGTCTGCAGGTGCGGTACTTGTCTGCTCGAGGAAGCGGAGCGGGAGGAGGGGCCAGGCGGGGCTTCCTGGGGGAGTTCCTGGAGGGCCTCAAACAGGAACTGAGCAAGAACAAGGAGATGAAGGAGAACATCAAGAAGTTCCGCGAGGAAGCCAAGAAACTGGAGGACTCGGAAGCCTTGAAGCAGGCACGAAAGAAATACGTGAGTTTGAGATTTACATTTAGGCATTTAGCAGACGCTCTTATCCAGAGCGACTTACAGTAAGTACAGGGACATTCCCCCCCCGAAGCAAGTAGGGTGAAGTGCCTTGCCCAAGGACACAACGTCATTTTGCACAGCCGGGAATCGAACTGGCAACCTTCAGATTACTAGCCCGACTCCCTCACCGCTCAGCCACCTGACACCTGATGTTGTGATGTTGTGGGACACTTACTGCTCAGTGGTTTGAGCCTTTTGACCGATCAAGAGGTTGCAGGTTCCAATCTACATCATTTTGGATAAAACATCTGCAATATGAACACAATGTAATATTATTATTATGAACTGTTATACAAAGCTGTACTATTTGAAGTGTTGGATCACATACCGGAGATGCATTGGAGTGTGTTTGGGCCTGAAAGAGATTTCCTGTTGTAGAAAACGATCGAGTCTGAAACGGTGAAGACCTCTGACGTTCTGAAGAAGACGTTTGGGAGCTTGTCTGAGAGCGTGAAGGAGGTACGAGAGGTTTAGCATCACCCCGACACCAACATCTACACATCTGTCCCCGTGGCATATCTACCTACCTACGGTGGTAACACATATTCTCTGTGTGTGTGTGTCTCTGTGTGTGTGTGTGTGTGTGCAGGGGCTGGAGGAGGTCAGTCGTACAGACCTGGGAAAGAAGATCAAGGAGGGAGTGGAGGAGGCTGCCAAGACGGCCAAGTCTTCTGCTGAGACCGTGTCCAAGGGTGGAGAGAAGCTGGGCAAGACTGGAGCCTTCAGGGCCATATCCCAGGTGAGAACCACCCTCCTGGTTGTACCTCAGTCATGTGGTGACCTGGGGTAGAATCCCCCCTTTCCTGTTCTTCTCACTGCTGTGAGTAACCTCTCCCTCCCCCCTCTCTCCCTCCCTCCCTCCCCCCTTGCTCTCCCTCCCCCCTCTCTCCCTCGCTCTCCCTCCCCCCCTCTCTCCTCCCTCTCCCCTCACCCTCCCTCCCTCCTCGCTCTCCCTCCCTCGCTCTCCCTCCCCCCCTCTCTCCCTCGCTCTCCCTCCCCCCTCCCCCCCTCCCTTCTCCCTCCCCCCCTCCCTTCCTCCCTTCTCCCTCCCTCCTCCCCAGGGTATGGAGAGTGTGAAGAGGGAGATGGATGTGCTGGGCCACGGCGGGTCCTATCGCCCCCCAGCCAGGCTGAGGAAGAGGACAGAGTTTTCCTCCAAGGGGCCCGGAGACGAGAGCAAGGTCTTCGAGGCCAACGAGTACGTCTGGCATCCGTGTGTGTGTGAGCGTGAGTGTGTGTGTGCGTGTGTTGGGAGGGGAGGGGGGCATGTTTGTAGTTATAATCTGTGTCTCCTACCAGGGTGCCCATGTATGTAGTTCTTGTCTGTGTTTTCTACCAAGGAGGCCATGTTTGTAGTTTGAATGTGTTATTTTCAAGGGAGGCCATGTTTGTAGTTCTAATCTGTGTTCTCTACCAGGGAGGCCATGGGTGTAGTTCTGCACAAAGACTCCAAATGGTTCCAGCAGTGGAAGGAGTTCAAGGACAACAACGTTGTTTTCAACAGTAAGTACTGACCTTCATTTCTTTAGCAATGCTTGCTTGGCTACTAGCTTGCTGTAGATATTATGCAGTATCCATCCTTTCATCCATCTATCCTTTCATCATTCGTCCTCTGATCTTGTTGTGGATTTCTGGCTGCTGTCATACATTGTGGTGACCAGCAGATGGCACCAGATCACTGTAATCACCAGCTGTGGATGAGCTGGACTAATACAGTAGGTAGAAGCGTTAGCTCTGTGATTGGACGAGCAACAACAGTAGGGAGTTGAGTTGAAGCCGTCACCACGGAAACCACCGCCAACAGCTGGCTGAAGCTAGACCAGGATGAGAAACGTCTTCCTCCATTGAAGCCTCGTTAACCCAAGAGTTTAACAAGCCTTCGCTAACGAGGGGCCACTAACGAGCAAGTCTGAATGCAATGAACCATCTCACTTCTCAGAGTCCATTTGGATCCATTTGGATCCAAATTTCACCATTCGAATTTGAGCAGCCTGAATTTTGTTTTATTTGAATTTCCAAACCTTTACATTTTTGGACCAGAATTTTTGTAAACATTGAAATAAATGTATATTTCAATTTTAAAGAGGTGAATTCCCCAGCAGGCGGGCCCCAGCGGGGCGTCTGTGCTGCTGCCTGGACGTACATCACACCCGCTACACAGACGCACAGTAACGACTTGGTACAATTGTCAGCAGAGAATGTTCCTTTCTCCTGCTGTCAGAGTACTGACTTACTGCAGCATCGACACTACTGGATGCATAAAGGGATCACATTTGTGTGTGTGTGTGTTGTCCCTGTGAGTTACTGTCACACGTTTGGGTGACGTACAGTGAGTCATCAGAGACCCAGCCAGGGCAGCTCAGGCTGGCGGTCTGCCCCAGCCTCAGGGCCCTGCCCTGGGCTGCCCACGGGGGGAACACTGGGGTCTGCTGCTGGAGGAAACAGTCCTTTTACTGTCGGAGAGAGACTAGAATCAAAATGTGTTCATCTGATGTCATTGGTGATAAATCCTCACAGACCTTCTCCTCCATCCTCCCTCTCTCCTCCTCTCCCCTATCTCCCTCTCTCCTCCCCCTCTCTCCTCCTCTCCCCTATCTCCCTCTCTCCTCTCTCCTCCCCCCTCTCTTCTCCTCTCCCCTATCTCCCTCTCTCCTCACCCCTCTCCTCCTCTCCCCTATCTCCCTCTCTCCTCCACCTCTCATCCTCCTCTCCCCTATCTCCCTCTCTCCTCCCCCTCCTCCTCTCCCCTATCTCCCTCTCTCCTCCCCCTCTCCTCCTCTCCCCTATCTCCCTCTCTCCTCCACCTCTCTCCATCCTCTCCCCTATCTCCTACTCTCCCCCTCTCCCCTATCTCCCTCTCTTCTCCTCCTCTTCTCCTCCTCTCCTCCTCCTCTCCCTCTCAGGGTTCTTTGAGATGAAGATGAAGTATGATGAAAGTGACAACGCCCTCATCAGAGCCTCCCGTGCTGTTACAGACAAGATGACCGACATCTTAGGTAACTAAGACCCTGACTCTGACCTTGGTCTGACCCTGGTCTGACCTGACCCTGGTCTGACCTGACCCCTGGTTCTGACCTAACCCTGGTCTCTATCCCAGAGACCTGGTAGTCTGACGCTGACCCTGGACTTACCCTAACCACGGTAAACCACGGTAACCTTCTCCTCAGGGGGGCTGTTCTCCAAGACGGAGATGTCCGAGGTCCTGACGGAGATCCTGAAGGCGGACCCCTCCTTCGACAAGGACTCCTTCCTCAAGCAGTGTGAGACTGACATCATCCCTAACGTCCCTCGAGGTGAGAGAGAGGGGAGGGGAGAGGGGGAGGAGGGGAGGGGGGGGAGGGGGGGGGAGGGGGAGGGGGGGGAGAGGGGGAGGGGGGGGGGGGGAGGGAGAGTGTGTTAGGAGAGCCTGCATTAGCAGCTGGTCTCTGGCTGGTGGTTTAGTATTAATGAATACTTCTCTCTTTTCCTCTCTCACCTTGCCCTGTGTGTGTGTGTGTGTGTGTGTGTGTGTGTGTGTGGTGTGTCGTGTGTGGTGTGTGTGTGTGTGTGTGGTGTGTGTGTGTGTGTGTGTGTTGTGTGTGTGTGTGTGTGTGTGTGTGTGTGTGTGTGTGTGTGTGTGTGTGTGTGTGGTGTGTGTGCGCAGGCCATGATCCGAGGAGAGCTGGAGGTTCTGAAGGACTGGTGCTATGAGGCGGTAGGTGCCCTCACTGCACCAGCACACTGCAGTCTCTGCTACACACTGATGAGTGTTCTCCTCCTAACCCCCTCCCTCCCTCCCTCTCAGACCTACAGTCAGATGGCTCACCCCATCCAGCAGGCCAAGGCTATGGGGCTGCAGTTCCACTCCAGGATCCTGGACGTGGACAACCTGGACGTGAGTTCACACAGACTGGCCTCTGAGACTGGCCTCTCAGAGTAGCAGGACTCTGTTATACGTTCTAACACGGATGTCTGTGTGTGTGTGTGTGTGTCAGCTGGCCATGGGGAAGATGATGGAGTCAGGGGCCAGTCCTCATTATCACCTTCCAGGCTCAGCTGGTCCTGGTGATCCGCAACAGCAAGGGGGAGGTGGTGGAGGGAAACCCTGTGAGTACGCACACACACACACACACGTACACACACACACACAGCCCAGGACCAGGGAGGAGGCCTCCACACACAATTTGTCAAAGAAGTGTCAGCTTAAATAATATAATATGATTATTATATCAGCCTACTGCCTTGGTAATATCAGGACATGTCTTTGTGTGCGTGTGTGTGTGTTGCAGGAGAAGGTGCTGAGGATGATGTACGTGTGGGCTCTGTGTCGAGACCAGGAGGAGCTGAACCCAGACGCTGCCTGGAGACTGCTGGACATGTCTGCTTCTAGCACAGAGCAGATCCCTCTGAGAGAGACACACACACACACAACACACACACACACACAGGACATGTCTGCCTCTAGCACAGAGCAGAACCTCTGAGAGACACACACACACACACAGGACATGTCTGCTTCCAGCAGGGTGCATATGAGAGGCCAGGCTGGGTGTCTGGTGTCCGGGGAGAGGAGGAGAGGCAGGCCCAGGACTGGAGGACATGCAGAGAGATGACCAGTCCTCCAGTCCTGCTCAACCAGTAACCACCTAGTACCCCCAGTTGACACCTGGGGCAGTAGACTCTGGATGTCTTCATCCAGCGCTTGCTCTCTCCCTCTCTGCCCATCCTTCCATCTCCCCGTCAGTCAGACCTCCGGATGTTTATTCCTCTATGTCTCATCTCAAACTGCTCCTGTCTTCCTCCTCAACAGAGAGGGTCCCTCCCTCCATACCTCCCTCCCTCCCTCCCTGCAACACCCCTCCATACCTCCCTCCTCCATACCTCCCTCCCTCCATACCTGTATAGTATGATGGTCCAGTTAATTGATGAAGAATACTAAATGGATAAAGAATATATTTATTACAAAATAAAAAATAATCATTTTCTTTATAGATAATTTTTGGAAAGATAATTGTGTATTCTCTTGCTGTACCCACTATTCTTAGGCTTGCCTCAACAAACATTAAACTGTCTTTTTATATTTTGGAGGGAAAAGTAGTAGTTGTAATGACCTCAATTAAATGGGGTTAAAATGTTCAACAGCGACCCATTCATTTTGCTTTTGGGGGACAATGTGAACCTGTTATTTTATTTTATAAATCAAACTGCTAGTTTTAGTTTTTCACAGTTGATGACCTTGGAGTTTCTAATGATGTGGAGCTGTGCTTGGATGTGGAATGTTTTAGAACCTTGATTTGTGTAATTTTTTTTTTTTTTTTATTGTGATTTTTTTGGGGTTTGTTTGCTTAGACAGGAAGTCTCCACTGTAGTCCAGTCATGTGACTCAAGTTTCAACAATGTGCCATGTATTCTGCCAATAGGTACAGAACCAGGAAGCCATGACCACATTGAGCCCAATGAGCTGCCAGCTTCCACAACATGCACACTATTAGATCTGACAAGTATCTGTAAAGCTATAGATGAGTTCAAGTGTTGTGGGCATCTTGTTTTCACCTGTCCCATCTCTGCCCAGATCTACTGCTCCCTGGTGTCTGTGAGGGTCTAGTTGGGTCAGAGGTCAATGAATGGGGGGGGGGTTAGGTTCCTGGTAACCTTTCCCCCCCCCCCCCCCCCCCCCCCCCCCCCCCCCCCACACACACACACACACACATAACCGTTTCGCAGTCAGACCAGAGGCACGCCCTGCCCCTCATAACCGCAGGTCTGCAGCTGCTCCTCTCTCCTCCGGAGATGGATGAGGGACGTTGTTTTCGGAAAGCACGGACCCAATGTACATCATACACATCTGTGATGGTTTTTAAAGTGCTCCGTGATCCGAAAAGGAATCGATGTTTTGATTGTTGTCTAGGGCTGTATTCTGTGTGTCATTCCCAGTGTGGGGGGGGGAAGAATGCTGTACCCAGGTGAATAAAAGATGTCTGAATACCAACCGGCTCTCCAGGTCTCCATGGGGGCTCCCAGGGTGGGTGAGTAGGTGGACCCGTGGGGGCGGGACTCTGACCCTAGCGCTGTGTGATGTGAGAGAGAGGAGGAATTGTGGGACTCTGTATGAGGAGTGTTAGGATAAGAGATAAGATAACACCTAATTAAACCCAGGCGAGGGAGGAAAGGGGGATGTGGAGAGAGAGGAGGAGGGTGAGGAGAGAGGAGGGGGTGAGGAGAGAAGATGGAGGGGGTGAGGAGAGAGGAGGAGGGGTGAGAGGAGAGAAGAAGAGGAGGGGTGAGGAGAGAGGAGGAGGGGTGAGGAGAGAAGAGGAGGCGTGAGAGGAGAGGAGTGTGAGAGTGCTTGTCTCTCTAGCAGTCAAGCAGCCCTCATCATCCTCCTGGATGACATCAGCAGCTCTCCTCCTCTCTCCTCACCCCTCCTCTCTCTGTATAGAGCTACAACAGCGTACACTGTGTGTGTATGTGCTCCGGCATACAGTGATTGATTAGCCAGGTCTGGGTGGAAGGGGAAGCCCTCTTGTTGCTGGTGATTCATGCAGGCGCTCAGTCCTCAGGCTGCTGTAGGACTGTCAGCCATGATGGATGACCCCCTGCAGGGTGCAAAGACTGCAGTCTCCCCCCTGCCTGCCTCCCCCTTCCTGCCTCCCCCCTGCCTGCCCCCTGCAGGGCTGCGGAGACTGCAGGTCTCCCCCCTGCCTGCCTCCACCTTCCTGCCTCCCTCCTGGCCTGCCTCCTGCCTGCCTCCCCTACCTGCCCCCCCCCTGCCTGCCTCCCTCCTGCCTCCCCCCTGCCTGCCTCCCCCTTCCTGCCTCCCCCCTTCCTGCCTCCCTCCCCCCCTGCCTGCCTCCCCTACCTGCCCCCCCAGAGATCAGACATCTTGCAGGTTTTGTTTGGGGATATTAGTTTCTTCTTAAGAGGACATTCTTCCTCAAAGGTTATCCACTCATCTTTTCATAAAGTCTCTCTTATTGAGTGACACTGCACTTTCCTCACCTGACGTCCTCAGCCCTCCTTCTCCCTGCCTCTCCCAGCCTTTTCCTGCCTCTCCCTGCCCCTCCCTGCCTCTCCCTGCCTCTCCCTGCCTCTCCCTGCCTCTCCCTGCCCCTCCCTGCCTCTCCCTGCCTCTCCCTGCCTCCTAAGACGAGAGACAGAGCGATGAGATAGACAGGGATGTTTGTTTTATGATTGACTGATGACATCGTTCTCAGAAAATGTTGTATAATTAACATGTGGCGTCCCTTCACCGAGGACAGATTGTTCGGGAACATTGTTTAACTTTGAAAATCGATTGTCAATTAATTCATATTAAATTGACCGAGAGGAGAGAGAGAGACGGAGAGAGAGAGAGAAGAAGGGAGAGAGAGATCCAGACTGAAGCATGAATGAGGAGAGAATCCATGTTGGATTCTCTGAGCCATCTTTCATATTAGCATGAGAGAACCTCCAGAGCTCCACTCCCCAGGTGCTGAGAAGCTGAGCCTCTGGACAGACCAGACCTCAGACCCCAGATATCTCTCTCTGTCTCTCTCTCTGTCTCTCTCTCTCTTTCTCTCTCTCTGTCTCAGTACTTTTTTATCTTTATGTCCTTCTCTTACTCTTTCGCTTCCACAACTCCCACTATTAATCTCAATCTCTTTCTCTCTCACACTCACCTCCCCTCCTCACCTCCCCTCCTCACCCCCCTCCTCACCCCCCTCCAACCCCCCCTCCTCACCCCCCCTCCTCACCCCCCTCCTCACCTCCCCTCCTCACCCCCTCTCCTCACCCCCCCTCCTCACCTCCCCTCCTCACCTCCCCTCCTCACCCCCGCTCCTCACCTCCAGATTGAATCACCCAGACCCCTGAGGCAGGCGTAGGGACGGTCTAATTGGCAGGACAGATTCTTTATGAGAATCTGTGAGTGTTCCAAGGAGACGATAACATGACAAACCCTGTTTGTTATTGATCAGGGGAGGGGGACTGTGTCTGGGGGAGGGGGGGGGGGGGGGCTGTGTCTGGGTCCGGGGGGGGGGGGGGGGGGGGGACTGTGTCTGGTCCGGGGGGGGGGTGGGGGCTGTTTGGAGGATGAAGTCCTGCCTTCCTGGCTGGGTGTGGACGACTTCTGGAGAAGACCGAGAGCTCACTGTGTCTGGGTGCTGCTGAGGGCAGCAGCAGTTAATGAGATGTTCAACAGGGAACTGTCAGGCTGGGAGGACTGGACATGATTTCTGCTTTCTAAGAAATTGACATTATTTAGCCAAACAAAAACATAAATGCAAAAAATAAGTGTATGAGTGTGCATGTGTGTGTCTATAAGTGTGTGTGTCTGTAAGTGTGTGTGTACGTAAGTGTGTGTGTGTACGTTGGGAAGTGACGGATGAAGCAGGAGCTGTCTCCCAGAATAAATAGCAGCATTAGCGTTCCTGCCGCGCGGAGGTGGGGGGCTTAGCAGAGGATGAAATGTGCAGGCAGGCAGCTGTGGAACCTGGGCTGTGTGATGGATGAAGGCTCGTTCTCGCTAAAGCATATTAAAGTCACATCACATGATGGATAGCAGACGAGAGATGGAGGGTGGAGCAGGGGAGGAGGTGTGGAGAGAGGAGGAGAGGAGGGGTGGAGGAGGGAGGGAGGAGAGGAGGGTGGGCAGGGGAGGAGAGGAGGGTGAGAGAGGGAGGAGAGGAGGGTGGAGAGAGGGAGGAGAGGAGGAGGTGGTGGAGCAGGAGAGTGGGAGAGAGGGAGGAGGAGGAGGGAGCGGGGAGAGTGGAGAGAGGAGGAAGGAGGGTGGGTGGAGCGAGGGGATGGACGGGGTGGAGAGTGGGAGGAGAGGGAGTGAGAGAGAGGGGAGAGAGGGGAGGAGGGGGTGGGATGGACGGGAGGAGGGCGCGGAGGAGCGAGGGAGGAGGGTGGATAGGAGGAGGGGTGGGAGCAGGGGGAGGGGGTGGAGGAGGGGGGGAGGAGGGGTGAGAGAGGGAGGGGTGCAGTGAGTAGGAGGGGGTGGAGCAGGGGAGGAGGGGTGGAGAGAGGGAGGAGAGGATGGAGAGAGGTAGGGGGGAGAGGGGGTTGGAGCAGGGAGGAGGGTGTGGAGAGAGGGACGCGAGCAGGAGAGAAGGGGAGGAGTATGAGGAGGAGAGGAGGAGGGAGTGGGTGGAGAAGAGGAGAAGGAGGTGTGGAGGGAGAGGAGGAGCAGGGGAGGTATGGGGTGGAGCAGGAGAGGAGTGGAGAGGAGGCAGGGGAGGAGAGGAGTAGGGTGGAGAGATAGGAGCGGTAGGCAGAGTGAGGAGGGTGTAGAGAGAAGGAGGAGGGGAGGATGTGGATGAGAGGAGGAGAGGAGGAGGTGGATAGTAGTAGGAGGGAGTGGAGAGGAGCTAGGGGAGGTGAGGAGAAGAGTATGGGTGGAGAGGAGGCACGGAGGTGTGGAGAGGAGGCAAGGGCGTGGAGAGAGGTGAGGAGAGAGGAGGGCGAAGGAAGGAGGGGTGGAGATGAGCAGGGAGTGGAGAGGAGTAGGGGTGGAGAGGAGGAGGGGTGGAGAGAGGAGGGTGGAGAGGAGAGGAGGAGCGGGGAGGGAGGAGCGAGGGGGGTCAGGAGATGAGGGGAGGAGAAGAGGAGAGGTGGAGGGTGAGGGGAGGAGCAGTGCGAGGAGAGGAGGAGGGGTTGGAGAGGAGGAGGGGTTCGAGAGGAGGAGGGGTTGAGGAGAGAGTGAGGAAAAGAGGAAGAGGTGGAGAGGAGAGGAGCAGGGGAGGAGAGGATGATGGGGTGGAGAGGAGAGGAGGAGGGGGGTTTAAAATATTAAAAGAGAGGAAATTAAATTCCAGACAAAAATATCAAAATCAGCCCCACACACGCGCACCACACACACGCGCACACACGCGCACACACACACGCGCACACACACGCGCACCACACACACACACTCGTCCTCGCCCATGGCTTTACTGCAGAGTGATGAAGAGATCTTCATGTTTAATGGTCACCACCACACCCTGTTCTGGTAGTACAGTACCCTGCTGTAGCGCTGTAGAGACTACAGGCACACACACACACAGTCATACACACACACACACATAGTCATACTCACACACACAACACCAACAGGCATAAGGTACAGACTGAGACCTGATCGAATACATTTCTATGTTTTCAGGCCCTAGATGAACCTCCTTAATGATCCCAGCAGGCCAGGAGGACTCCTCTGAACATGACTTAACCCCCCTGCATTCCTATTGGCTCAAATGCTCCAGGTTCAACTTTCTGCGTTCCTATTGTCCAGAGGTGTCTGCTGGCTCCTTCATCAGTAATGTTGTTCATCCCTGGTTGTGTTCCAGGCTCTGTAATCCACAGTACTGACAGTAATCACACAGCGAACACCCACACTACACACACCACACAAGGACACACACAACCCTGAACATATGGTCGGTGTAGCTCGTTGGTTAAGAGCATTTGGCCTGCCGCATCAAGCAGCTCGCCAGGTTTGTGCTGTTACACGTGTTTTATGTACATACGTGTGTTGTTGTGCATGTGAGGTTGGTTTTCTCCAGTTGGCAACTCTGGGTTAATAATGAATGGAATAGTCTTGAAGTGATGCTGGCTGGCTGGTTGGCTGGCTAGCCAGTCCCATGACATTCTCTCCTCATCAATAGATTTTATTAATTCTTTCATTAATTTATGAACACTGATCCATCACTTTAAACGTAGGCAGAATGGGAATGCTAATCAAGGAGGGCATCTGAATCAGGCAGTCAACACCACTCATGAGACTGGTATCTGGACAAACTGTCCTCTCCTGTTTTCATTTAAACTCCCTTTCCATCTCTCTCCTTTCCCCCCTCTCTTTTCCTTATCCATCTATAATAGTTTACAGTAACAGCTAACTGCTAGCTGGACCAGAGCTAGGGTCGCATAGAGAGGTTTGTTTACATCTTGGTGAAAATGAATTGTCTGATGTCTAGATTATCATCAGTCTTTGCATTTAATTAAAAAATGAATTTAAAATACCCAATTTAAAAATTGCTTCTTATTAAAAATCATTAATCAATCAACCTCCATTATTATGTCTCCTTCAAGTGGTGGAAGAGAGATCATGCATGTTTTCATGTTTCATACAACAAGGTGAAGGTCTTCCATCACCTCGACCTGTCAAACATAACAACTTCCTGTCATCCAAGATAACAGACTAGTTTAACGACCCCCCAAAACTGGCATGCATAATTAACCTGTCATGAATAACTCAAACTAGGCCCGCCCTGCTGGCCTCATTCTGCCAGTAAACATCCTCAGGGTCCTCCCCCCCCCCCTTACCCCCTCACCCTCCACCCACCCCTACCCCCCCAAGGTCACTGCCTGCCTGAATGTCTCCATCACTGGGCTATTAGCCCAGTGATGGAGACAAGCGCTATCATCCTCTGTCCTGTTGGAATAGACGGCCTGACTGATCTCTCAGCTGTGTTGATCTGGGTTCGTCTATTAGCCCTGAAGGGGTGCAGGTTTAATCAGGAGCACCGACCCGCAGGTGCGGACAGTACTGTAGATCCCTCTGAGCTCTGAGCTTGATTGCTCGGGTCTAGTGTTCTGGAAACTGTAGATCTTTGGGATCATGGATTTTGAGGTCACTGGTTGAGTCTGTTCAGTTCCATGTGCACACACATGAACTACACACACACACACACACACATAGTTTCCTATTAGGTGCGGGGTAATTCTGCTGTACCGTGATGTCATTCACACACACACACACACACACACCAGCCGCACAGTAATTCTACTGTCCATTAACAGTGTTCACACACACACCAGCTCTACAGTAATTCAACTGTCCATTAATGACATTTACACACACACACACACCAGCCCCACAGTAATTCTGCAGTCCATTAACGGTGTCCACACACAAACACACGAACACACACACATGCAGACAGCCCAGGGAGCCACGGGGGGGCAGTTCCATAGAAAACACAGAAGCTGATGATGCAGGAAGGGTCAGCCAGAAGAGAGGCTGGGGCAGAGGCTGGGACCCTGTAGAGGCTGGGACCCTGTAGAGGCTGGGTACCTGTAGAGGCAGGAGTTGAGGCTGGGTAAGGGCTGGGGCTAGAGTTAAGGTTGAGGCAGGGGCTGAGGTTAAGGTTGAGGCTGGGCAGGGGTTGAGGCTGGGGCTGGGTCCTAGCCCCAGCCCTAGCCACCACAGTGTGTTCTTGTGTGTTAATGCTTTTTTTCCCGTCTGTTGTTAAAATGATGAAACCCTCATACTGTGTGAGGAGAGACTGACCCGGAGGAGCTTTGAGGAGGCTGGAATGAGGAGAGACTGACCCGGAGGAGCTTTGAGGAGGCTGGAATGAGGAGAGACTGACCCGGAGGAGCTTTGAGGAGGCTGGAAAGGTTAACGAGGTTCCGGAGCAGAGACCACCAGGAGAGAACACGCTCCGTACCCACGACAACGCCTTCCACCCAGGGGGCCATGACAACCACAGCCCTCACAACCCATTATCACTGCTATTGATTGGACAAGCCACCTGCCAACACACACACACACCCTGATGGACACACACAGTCACACACTCACACACCATGCTGTTGGCTCCCTGAAAATATTGTTGTAATTAAATTTAACTAGGTGCATAATTGGTGGATATCCAGCATGGTCATCAAGGCTTAACCTTTTATCCTGAGGGCTGCAGACCTCAGGATAAAAGGTTAAGCCTTGATGACCATGCTGGATATCCACCAATTATGCACCTAGTTAAATTTAATTACAACAATATTTTCAGGGAGCCAACAGCATGGTGTGTGAGTGTGTGACTGTGTGTGTCCATCAGGGTGTGTGTGTGTGTTGGCAGGTGGCTTGTCCAATCAATAGCAGTGATAATGGGTTGTGAGGGCTGTGGTTGTCATGGCCCCCTGGGTGGAAGGCGTTGTCGTGGGTACGGAGCGTGTTCTCTCCTGGTGGTCTCTGCTCCGGAACCTCGTTAACCTTTCCAGCCTCCTCAAAGCTCCTCCGGGTCAGTCTCTCCTCATTCCAGCCTCCTCAAAGCTCCTCCGGGTCAGTCTCTCCTCATTCCAGCCTCCTCAAAGCTCCTCCGGGTCAGTCTCTCCTCACACAGTATGAGGGTTTCATCATTTTAACAACAGACGGGAAAAAAAGCATTAACACACAAGAACACACTGTGGTGGCTAGGGCTGGGGCTAGGACCCAGCCCCAGCCTCAACCCCTGCCCAGCCTCAACCTTAACCTCAGCCCCTGCCTCAACTATTAACTCTAGCCCAGCCCTTACCCAGCCTCACTCCTGCCTCTACAGGTACCCAGCCTCTACAGGGTCCCAGCCTCTACAGGGTCCCAGCCTCTGCCCCAGCCTCTCTTCTGGCTGACCCTTCCTGCATCATCAGCTTCTGTGTTTTCTATGGAACTGCCCCCCCGTGGCTCCCTGGGCTGTCTGCATGTGTGTGTGTTCGTGTGTTTGTGTGTGGACACCGTTAATGGACTGCAGAATTACTGTGGGGCTGGTGTGTGTGTGTGTGTAAATGTCATTAATGGACAGTTGAATTACTGTAGAGCTGGTGTGTGTGTGAACACTGTTAATGGACAGTAGAATTACTGTGCGGCTGGTGTGTGTGTGTGTGTGTGTGTGTGAATGACATCACGGTACAGCAGAATTACCCCGCACCTAATAGGAAACTATGTGTGTGTGTGTGTGTGTGTAGTTCATGTGTGTGCACATGGAACTGAACAGACTCAACCAGTGACCTCAAAATCCATGATCCCAAAGATCTACAGTTTCCAGAACACTAGACCCGAGCAATCAAGCTCAGAGCTCAGAGGGATCTACAGTACTGTCCGCACCTGCGGGTCGGTGCTCCTGATTAAACCTGCACCCCTTCAGGGCTAATAGACGAACCCAGATCAACACAGCTGAGAGATCAGTCAGGCCGTCTATTCCAACAGGACAGAGGATGATAGCGCTTGTCTCCATCACTGGGCTAATAGCCCAGTGATGGAGACATTCAGGCAGGCAGTGACCTTGGGGGGGTAGGGGTGGGTGGAGGGTGAGGGGGTAAGGGGGGGGGGAGGACCCTGAGGATGTTTACTGGCAGAATGAGGCCAGCAGGGCGGGCCTAGTTTGAGTTATTCATGACAGGTTAATTATGCATGCCAGTTTTGGGGGGTCGTTAAACTAGTCTGTTATCTTGGACAGGAAGTCTGTTATGTTTGACAGGTCGAGGTGATGGAAGACTTCACCTTGTTGTATGAAACATGAAAACATGCATGATCTCTCTTCCACCACTTGAAGGAGACAATAATAATGGAGGTTGATTGATTAATGATTTTAATAAGAAGCAATTTTAAATTGGGTATTTTAAATTCATTTTTTAATTAAATGCAAAGACTGATGAAATCTAGAATCAGAATTCATTTTTCACCAAGATGTAAACAAACCTCTCTATGCGACCTAGCTCTGGTCCAGCTAGCAGTTAGCTGTTACTGTAAACTATTATAGATGGATAAGGAAAGAGAGGGGGGAAAGGGAGAGATGGAAAGGGAGTTAAATGAAACAGGAGAGGACAGTTTGTCCAGATACCAGTCTCATGGTTGCCTGCCTGATTCAGATGCCCCTCTTGATTGAGCATTCCCATTCTGCCTACGTTTAAAGTGATTGATCGTGTTCATAAATTAATGAAAGAATTAATAAAATCTATTAATGAGAGAGAATGTCATGGGCTGGCTAGCCAGCCAACCAGCCAGCCAGCATCACTTCACCATCCATTCATTTTACCCAGAGTTCCACTGGAGAAAACCAACCTCACATGCACACACACACACGTATGTACATAAACACGTGTACACACAAACCTGCGACTGCTTGATCGGCAGCCAAATGCTCTAACCACCGAGCTACACCACCATATGTTCAGGGTGTGTGTGTCTTGTGTGTGTGTGTGTGTGGGTGTCCTGTGTGATTACTGCAGTACTGTGATTACGACCTGGAACACACCAGGGATGAACAACATTACTGATGAAGGAGCCAGCAGACACCTCTGGACCAATAGGAACGCAGAAAAGTTGAACCTGGAGCATTTGAGCCAATAGGAATGCAGGGGGGTTAAAGGTCATGTTCAGAGGAGTCTCCTGGCCTGCTGGGATCATTAAAGGAGGTTCATCTAGGGCCTGAAAAAACATAGAAAATGTATCGATCAGGTCTCAGTCTGTACCTTATCCTGTGTTGTGTGTGTGTGTGAGTATGACTATGTGTGTGTGTGTGTATGACTGTGTGTGTGTGTGCCTGTAGTCTCTACAGCGCTACAGCAGGGTACTGTACTACCAGAACAGGGTGTGGTGGTGACCATTAAACATGAAGATCTCTTCATCACTCTGCAGTAAAGCCTGGGGCGAGGACGAGTGTGTGTGTGTGTGCGCGTGTGTGTGCGCGTGTGTGTGTGCGCGTGTGTGGCGCGTGTGTGTGTGCGCGTGTGTGGGGCTGATTTTGATATTTTTGTCTGGAATTTAATTTCCTCTCTTTTAATATTTTAAACCCCCCTCCTCTCCTCTCCTCTCCACCCCTCATCCTCTCCTCCCCTGCTCCTCTTCCTCTCCACATCTCCTCTTTTCCTCACTCTCTCCTCAACCCCTCCTCCTCTCCAACCCCTCCTCCTCTCCAACCCCTCCTCTTCCTCTCACTGCTCACTGCCCCTCCCCCTCCACCTCTCCTCTTCTCCTACCCTCTATCTCCTGCACCCCCCTCCTCCTCACCTCCCCCTCCTGCCTCTCCTCTCCCACCCTCCTCCTCTCCACCCCTCCTCCTCTCCACCCCTACTCCTCTCCTCCCCTGCTACGATCTCCTACCCCTGCCTTCCTTGCGCCCTCCTCCTCTCCTCACCTCTCTCCACTCCCTTGCCCTCTCTCTCCACCCCTCCTCCTCCATCCCACCCATACTTCTCCACTCCCTCTCTCCCTGCCCCCCTCCTCCTTCTCCCCCCCCTCCTCTCCTCCTCTCCCTCTCTCCCCTCTCTCCCTCCTCCCCTCTCCCTCCCTCCCCTCTCCTCCTCCCTCCCTCCTCCTCTCCCCTCCCTCCTCCTCCCCCTCTCCTCTCTCCCCTCCTCCTCCTCCCCCCTCCTCCCTCCCCCTCCTCCCTCTCTCCTCCCTCCTCTCCCCCTCCTCCCTTCCTCTCCCTCCCTCCCCTCTCTCCCCCCTCTCCCCTCTCTCCCCTCCTCCCCCTCCTCCCTCTCTCCCCCTCCTCCCTCCTCCCCCCTCCCTCTCCTCCCTCCTCCTCCCCTCCCTCTCTCCCTCCCCCTCCCCTCTCCTCTCCTCCTCCTCCCCTCTCCCCTCTCCCCCTCCCTCCTCCTCCTCTCCCCCTCCTCCCCCTCCCCTCCCCTCCCCCCCTCCCCCTCCCCTCCTCTCTCCCTCCCTCCCCTCCTCCCCCTCCTCTCCTCCTCCCCTCCCTCCCCTCCCTCCCTCTCCTCCCCCCTCCTCTCCTCCCTCTCTCCACCCCTCCTCTCCTCCCCTGCTCCACCCTCCTCCTCCTCCCTCCTCTCTCCACCCCTCCTCTCCTCCCTCTCTCCACCCCTCCTCCCCTGCTCCACCCTCCACTCTCTCGTCTGCTATCCATCATGTGATGTGACTTTAATATGCTTTAGCGAGAACGAGCCTTCATCCATCACACAGCCCAGGTTCCACAGCTGCCTGCCTGCACATTTCATCCTCTGCTAAGCCCCCCCACCTCCGCGCCCGGCAGGAACGCTAATGCTGACTATTTATTCTGGGAGACAGCTCCTGCTTCATCCGTCACTTCCCAACGTACACACACACACTTACGTACACACACACTTACAGACACACACACTTATAGACACACACATGCACACTCATACACTTATTTTTTGCATTTATGTTTTTGTTTGGCTAAATAATGTCAATTTCTTAGAAAGCAGAAATCATGTCAGTCCTCCCAGCCTGACAGTTCCCTGTTGAACATCTCATTAACTGCTGCTGCCCTCAGCAGCACCCAGACACAGTGAGCTCTCGGTCTTCTCCAGAAGTCGTCCACACCCAGCCAGGAAGGCAGGACTTCATCCTCCAAACAGCCCCCCCCCCCCCCCGGACCCAGACACAGTCCCCCCCCCCCCCCCCCCCCCGGACCCAGACACAGCCCCCCCCCCCCCCCTCCCCCAGACACAGTCCCCCTCCCCTGATCAATAACAAACAGGGTTTGTCATGTTATCGTCTCCTTGGAACACTCACAGATTCTCATAAAGAATCTGTCCTGCCAATTAGACCGTCCCTACGCCTGCCTCAGGGGTCTGGGTGATTCAATCTGGAGGT
The DNA here is from genome assembly GCA_023658055.1 of Thaleichthys pacificus. Classification (NCBI taxonomy): domain Eukaryota; kingdom Metazoa; phylum Chordata; class Actinopteri; order Osmeriformes; family Osmeridae; genus Thaleichthys; species Thaleichthys pacificus. The sequence goes on along the minus strand of CM042878.1, from coordinate 998,839 downwards.
GAGGAGCGGGGGTGAGGAGGGGAGGTGAGGAGGGGAGGTGAGGAGGGGGGGTGAGGAGAGGGGGTGAGGAGGGGAGGTGAGGAGGGGGGTGAGGAGGGGGGGTGAGGAGGGGGGGTTGGAGGGGGGTGAGGAGGGGGGTGAGGAGGGGAGGTGAGGAGGGGAGGTGAGTGTGAGAGAGAAAGAGATTGAGATTAATAGTGGGAGTTGTGGAAGCGAAAGAGTAAGAGAAGGACATAAAGATAAAAAAGTACTGAGACAGAGAGAGAGAAAGAGAGAGAGAGACAGAGAGAGAGACAGAGAGAGATATCTGGGGTCTGAGGTCTGGTCTGTCCAGAGGCTCAGCTCTCTCAGCCTGGGAGTGGAGCTCTGGAGGTTCTCTCATGCTAATATGAAGATGCTCAGAGAATCCAACATGGATCTCTCCTCTTCATGCTTCAGTCTGATCTCTCTCTCCCTTCTTCTCTCTCTCTCTCTCTCTCTCTCTCTCTCTGTTCAATTTAATATGATTAATTGACATGAATTTTCAAGTTAAACAATGTTCCCAAAATCTGTCCTCGGTGAAGGGACGCCACATGTAATTATAAACATTTTCTGAGAACGCTGTCATCATCAATCATAAAACAACATCCCTGTCTCTCTCTCGCTCTGTCTCTCGTCTTAGGAGGCAGGAGAGGCAGGGAGAGGCAGGGAGGGGCAGGGAGAGGCAGGGAGAGGCAGGGAGAGGCAGGGAGAGGCAGGGAGGGGCAGGAGAGGCAGGAAAAGGCTGGGAGAGGCAGGGAGAAGGAGGGCTGAGGACGTCAGGTGAGGAAAGTGCAGTGTCACTCAATAAGAGAGACTTTATGAAAAGATGAGTGGATAACCTTTGAGGAAGAATGTCCTCTTAAGAAGAACTAATATCCCCAAACAAAACCTGCAAGATGTCTGATCTCTGGGGGGGCAGGTAGGGGAGGCATGGCAGGGGGAGGGAGGGCAGGAAGGGGGGAGGCAGGAAGGGGGAGGCAGGCAGGGGGGAGGCAGGAGGGAGGCAGGCAGGGGGGGGCAGGTAAGGGAGGCAGGCAGGAGGCAGGCAGGAGGGAGGCAGGAAGGTGGAGGCAGGCAGGGGGAGACTGCAGTCTCCGCAGCCTGCAGGGGGCAGGCAGGGGGGAGGCAGGAAGGGGGAGGCAGGCAGGGGGGAGACTGCAGTCTTTGCAGCCCTGCAGGGGGTCATCCATCATGGCTGACAGTCCTACAGCAGCCTGAGACTGAGCGCCTGCATGAATCACCAGCAACAAGAGGGCTTCCCCTTCCACCCAGACCTGGCTAATCAATCACTGTATGCCGGAGCACATACACACACAGTGTACGCTGTTGTAGCTCTATACAGAGAGAGGAGGGGTGAGGAGAGAGGAGGAGAGCTGCTGATGTCATCCAGGAGGATGATGAGGGCTGCTTGACTGCTAGAGAGAACAAGCACTCTCACACTCCTCTCCTCTCACGCCTCCTCTTCTCTCCTCACCCCTCCTCCTCTTCCTCACCCCTCCTCTTCTCTCCTCTCTCACCCCTCCTCCTCTCTCCTCACCCCTCCTCTTCTCTCCTCACCCCTCCTCTCTCCTCACCCCTCCTCCTCTCTCCCACACTCCCTTTCCTCCCTCGCCTGGGGTTTAATTAGGTGTTATCTTATCTCTTATCCTAACACTCCTCTACAGAGTCCCACAATCCTCCTCTCTCACATCACACAGCGCTAGGTCAGAGTCCCCCCCCACGTGTCCACCTACTCACCCACCCTGGGAGCCCCCATGGAGACCTGGGAGGAGCCGGTTGGTATTCAGACATCTTTTATTCACCTGGGTACAGCAGTCTTCCCCCCCCCACACTGGGAATGACACACAGAATACAGCCCTAGACAACAATCAAAACATCGATTCCTTTTCGGATCACGGAGCACTTTAAAAACCATCACAGATGTGTATGATGTACATTGGGTCGTGCTTTCGAAAACAAACGTCCCTCATCCATCTCCGGAGGAGAGAGGAGCAGCTGCAGACCTGCGGTTATGAGGGGCAGGGCGTGCCTCTGGTCTGACTGCGAAACGGTTATGTGTGTGTGTGTGTGTGGGGGGGGGGGGGGGGGGGGGAAGGTTACCAGGAACCTAACCCCCCCCCATTCATTGACCTCTGACCAACTAAACCCTCACAGACACCAGGGAGCAGTAGATCTGGGCAGAGATGGGACAGGTGAAAACAAGATGCCCACAACACTTGAACTCATCTATAGCTTTACAGATACTTGTCAGATCTAATAGTGTGCATGTTGTGGAAGCTGGCAGCTCATTGGGCTCAATGTGGTCATGGCTTCCTGGTTCTGTACCTATTGGCAGAATACATGGCACATTGTTGAAACTTGAGTCACATGACTGGACTACAGTGGAGACTTCCTGTCTAAGCAAACAAACCCCAAAAAAATCACAATAAAAAAAAAAAAAAATTACACAAATCAAGGTTCTAAAACATTCCACATCCAAGCACAGCTCCACATCATTAGAAACTCCAAGGTCATCAACTGTGAAAAACTAAAACTAGCATTTGATTTATAAAATAAAATAACAGGTTCACATTGTCCCCCAAAAGCAAAATGAATGGGTCGCTGTTGAACATTTTAACCCCATTTAATTGAGGTCATTACAACTACTACTTTTCCCTCCAAAATATAAAAAGACAGTTTAATGTTTGTTGAGGCAAGCCTAAGAATAGTGGGTACAGCAAGAGAATACACAATTATCTTTCCAAAAATTATCTATAAAGAAAATGATTATTTTTATTTTGTAATAAATATATTCTTTATCCATTTAGTATTCTTCATCAATTAACTGGACCATCATACTATACAGGTATGGAGGGAGGGAGGTATGGAGGGAGGGAGGTATGGAGGGGTGTTGCAGGGAGGGAGGGAGGGAGGTATGGAGGGAGGGACCCTCTCTGTTGAGGAGGAAGACAGGAGCAGTTGAGATGAGACATAGAGGAATAAACATCCGGAGGTCTGACTGACGGGGAGATGGAAGGATGGGCAGAGAGGGAGAGAGCAAGCGCTGGATGAAGACATCCAGAGTCTACTGCCCCCAGGTGTCAACTGGGGGTACTAGGTGGTACTGGTTGAGCAGGACTGGAGGACTGGTCATCTCTCTGCATGTCCTCCAGTCCTGGGCCTGCCTCTCCTCCTCTCCCCGGACACCAGACACCCAGCCTGGCCTCTCATATGCACCCTGCTGGAAGCAGACATGTCCTGTGTGTGTGTGTGTGTCTCTCAGAGGTTCTGCTCTGTGCTAGAGGCAGACATGTCCTGTGTGTGTGTGTGTGTTGTGTGTGTGTGTGTGTCTCTCTCAGAGGATCTGCTCTGTGCTAGAAGCAGACATGTCCAGCAGTCTCCAGGCAGCGTCTGGGTTCAGCTCCTCCTGGTCTCGACACAGAGCCCACACGTACATCATCCTCAGCACCTTCTCCTGCAACACACACACACGCACACAAGACATGTCCTGATATTACCAAGGCAGTAGGCTGATATAATAATCATATTATATTATTTAAGCTGACACTTCTTTTGACAAATTGTGTGTGGAGGCCTCCTCCCTGGTCTGGGCTGTGTGTGTGTGTGTACGTGTGTGTGTGTGTGTGCGTACTCACAGGGTTTCCCTCCACCACCTCCCCCTTGCTGTTGCGGATCACCAGGACCAGCTGAGCCTGGAAGGTGATAATGAGGACTGGCCCCTGCTCCATCATCTTCCCCATGGCCAGCTGACACACACACACACACACAGACATCCGTGTTAGAACGTATAACAGAGTCCTGCTACTCTGAGAGGCCAGTCTCAGAGGCCAGTCTGTGTGAACTCACGTCCAGGTTGTCCACGTCCAGG
>CM042878.1:955378-994850 GCA_023658055.1 Thaleichthys pacificus | reverse complement strand
TATTCTAAGCAGGCAAGCAGCTTCAGGAGACACCCGGGCATCACACCAGACCCCCCCCTGTCCTCACACACTCAAAAAAGACCCTTTTCCACGCCTTCCTTCATTTCAAGTTAGAAAAAAAAAAAAAAGAACAAAAAAAAAAAAAAAAAAAAAAAAAAAAAAAAAAAAAAAGGAGAAAAAAAAAAAAAAATAAAAACAAATAATACTTATTTGTATTTTTTTGTTTAAAAGTAGATATTTAATCTGTAAAAGTAATTTAATAATATTAAAGTAGTATAGTATAGGATTTAACTAGATGAATTATTTCCCCCCCGGAAAGTACTTAATTTTCCTGAATTGTAATGATATATTTCTAAAAGAGGACGTATTGTTATTCCCGTATAGGTGATTTTTTTTGTTTTTTAGTATGTTGGTATTAGCAGATTACATTATATTGAATTTAAACTAACGAGTTTAGAATTTAGAAGTTGTAGAAATTATGATAGAGACTGTGGTTCAGTAAATTTAGAAGTGGCGTTCAGATCTATTTTTACTTTTCTTACTAAAAACGGCAGGTTTGTCCATAGGTTTTTCAGGTTTTTAAGGTTTTAACGGATGTGTTTGTTACGTTACCACAGTTTTGTATTTATCATATTCCTGACTTGGACAGCGCCGCGCTCTCCCGTGAAGTGGGTTGGGTTGGAGGAAGCATAATACAGCATCAAGGCATAAGGAATAATAAGCATAGGAAGCCCCAGGAGGCAAGGCATAGCAAAGCATCATAGGGAGCATAAAAATTATATAGCATTGTTGTGTGTGGAGGAGCATAAGTTGGAGGAGAATAAGGAAGAAAATAGGCTTAGCATAACAAAGGAAGCATAGCATAGAGAGCATAGCATTTGGAGGACGCATATGTGGGTTGTGGCTTTTCACGCCGCTTCCCCGGCCCTCTTCTGTGAATAGTGGTGTTGGACTTGTGGAGGGAGCAATAGGAGGGGCATAAAGCTATATACGATGAGATAGGAATGCAAAACGATTAAAGAAATAACAGGAAGAGCATCATACATAGGCAGAATATTAGGAGGAGCAATAGCATAAGCAGGAGCAATAGCATAAACAAGCATTAAGCATCAACTTGGAGCGAGAGGGACAAAGCAAATAATATAGGCTGCAGGAAGAGGGAAGCATTATAAAAAAGAGGAGCCTAGCATAGGCCATCCGCTTCGGTGAAGTGGTTGTGTGTAGGAGCATAGGAAAATAGGTTAAGCAAAAAAGGAGTAGCATATGAATTAAGCATATGATAGGCAAAAGCATATAGGAGAATAATAGGCCTAAGGAGGCATAGGAGCATAATATATAGGCCCCCCCCCCGAGGAATTTTTTACAGGAAGAAAGAATAATAATCATAATATCCATTAGCATTATGGCAAAATAGGCGCCCCCTGCCGCACCAGAAAGATCTCAGATAAGTATAAGTCACTTCAGCGCAGCAGCAGATTTGATTTGAAGCTTGTTCGGAGCGCGGCGCGCTGCCCCCCCGCGCGCATCCGGGGCATCCGGGGACACGCAAGCCCCGAAGCCCCCCGAGGCAAAACCGCAGCGCAAAAAGAAAAAAAGTTTTTTGAATAAGGGAAGAGCAAAAAAAGCAAGCAAAAGTTTTTTGAAACGTGTCTGCTTGAAATGATTCTTCGACCCCTTCACACAGAACCGATAAATGGATGATACCGGATTTACTAAAAACACTTCCACCGGGCCAGGTCCCCTCCCGAGTCCAGAGGTAAGTCCAGGTTCCAGCCGGGTCAGGGGGTCGCGCGGTCTTCCACCGGTTACAAAGGTTATGTACACAATTAATTTTGACACAATTTGTTTTTACCCTTGCGTTAATTTTACGTTTTACGTTATTAATATTGTTTATAATAAACCATGCCGCCGCTCCCCCGCGCGCCGCGCGTCTCCGTCTAAAAGCAACGGTTTCCAAAGTTGACCAGCCACACGATACAGAACGCTGCCTGTATCAATTCGATTAGTTAATTAAAGTCAAGCTAACGTTGTACAGAAAGCAAATATGACATTCGTTTAAATGTTAAGAGTTGAATTTTGTATTTTCTCAGTCGTTTAGTCTGTGTCAGTTTAGCAAAGAGACAATTAGCCAATCATCTAAGTTTCTTCAGAGTGCGACCATAAACGTTTCTATAGATATTTTTTTAGTGGAGCGAGGGAGCACGTCGCCTTCAATTGAATTGACTTGGCACCAAAGAATAGTCAGCAGAAAACTAAACGCAGACCTCAACAAATTCGTTTTTTATATTATTTGGTTTACTAGTTTTTCTTGCAACTTAATATAAAAGTTTTTTTGTCCCACCCGAATCAATCATCATGAGCGTGTCCTGAAAACATTGCGTGGGTTGTGAGTCATTTTACTTATTTGTAACGTAAATACAGAGTCAAAGTTGCGGGTTTGTACTCTGCAGCAGACTCCTGGGCATCCCTGAAGCACCTGTAGTTCAGCGGGAATGCACTCAGGAAGAAAATAATAACTCATGTCTCAAACGTTGTACAACACCACCGGGAACAGTAACGGCCAGCGAAACGCCGTTTGCCAAAACTGCTTACTTTGATTTATTCTGCACCTTGAAGCCCGTAGGTTTGCACCGTTAAGTCGGTAGACCAATGTGCCGTGAAATTATTTCTGACAAGGTGTGTTGGCTAGAAATTTTGGATGTTATTCTCTTTTGTTATAGGCAACCACAGTTATCAGACAAACGACATCTAGTAACATGACCATAAAACCGACAAAAAAGGTTTCATGAAAATAACAAGGAACTCTCGTTTTAATAAATAACAACATAGGCCCATTTCTCTTGGTGTTTCAACTTGAGTGAATCTTTCATGTGATCCCGAATGTAAAATAACCGGCGTTTTTAAGCAGATATTCTATTCTTTAACTGATGTGAAGGGGATACCTGGAACAGTTGGGTGTATCTCTACTGATATGAGTGATGCACGGTGGTCTCTGTGTTACTGGAGACAGTGCTGCAGGGAGACAAATACCCTCCTCTCTCTCTCCTCCCCCCTTTCCTCTCCACCTCTCTCCCACCCTCCTCTCTCTCTCCTCCCCCCTTTCCTCTCCACCTCCTCTCCCAAAGCCTCTCTCTCTCCTCCCCCCGTTCCTCTCCACCTCTCCCCACCCTCCTCTCTCTCTCTCCCCCCTTTTCCTCTCCACCCCTCCCACCATCCTCTCTCTCTCCTCCCCCCTTTCCTCTCCAACTCTCTCCCACCCTTCCTCTCTCTCTCCTCCCCCCCTTTTCCTCTCCACCTCTCTCCCACCCTCCTCTCTCTCTCCCTCCCCCCCTTTCCCTCTCACCTCTCTCCCACCCTCCTCTCTCTCTCCTCCCCCCTTTCCTCTCCACCTCTCTCCCACCCTCCTCTCTCTCTCCTCCCCCCTTTTCCTCCTCCACCTCTCTCCCACCCTCCCTCTCTCTCTCCTCCCCCCTTTTCCTCTCCACCTCTCTCCCACCCTCCTCTCTCTCTCCTCCCCCCTTTCCTCTCCACCTCTCTCCCACCCTCCTCCTCATCCTCGCTCATCTTCATCCCCATGGAACTTGCCACGAAATCAGTGCCTTACAGTATGGAGTGAGAGAGGTGGGGTAGAGAGGGAGAGGAGAGAGAGAGACACAATTACAGAGAGAGAGAGAGAGAGAGGGGGAGAGGGGGAGGGGGGAGGGGGAGGGGGAGGGGGGAGGGGGGAGGGGGGGGGAGGGGGAGAGGGGGAGAGGGAGTCAAGAGGGAGTCAAGAGCCAACTATGGAGAGCTTTGTCCTAATCTGTTGCATTGAATTTCCCGTGCTAATGAATTAGCAAGGCCTTGCTGTGTGTGTCAGTAATGTGAGTGTGCAGTGTGTGTGTGTGCGTGCAGTGTGTGGGTGTGCGTGCAGTGTGGTGGCTGTGTGTGTGTGTGTGCAGTGTGGTGGCTGTGTGTGGTGTGTGTGCAGTGTGGTGGCTGTGTGTGTGTCAGTAATGTGAGTGTGCAGTGTGTGTGTGTGCGTGCAGTGTGGTGGCTGTGTGTGTGTGTGTGTGTGCAGTGTGGTGGCTGTGTGTGTGTGTCAGTAATGTGAGTGTGCAGTGTGTGTGTGTGCGTGCAGTGTGGTGGCTGTGTGTGTGTGTCAGTAATGTGAGTGTGCAGTGTGTGTGTGTGTGTGTGTCAGTAATGTGAGTGTGCAGTGTGTGTGTGTGTGTGTGTGTGTGTGCAGTGTGGTGGCTGTGCTGGTGCAGGTCTGTGTCTGAACACATGTAAGGAGAGGAGAGACAGGGGAAACACAAGACCAGGGAGATGAACTCTCAAGCACATCCACCTGTGTCAAGCTGGTCTGACCTCACTTCCTCTACCGGTGTTTTGTGTGTGTGTGTGTGTGTGGGAGGGGTGTAGCTGTGTGTGGGAGGGGTGTGTGTGTAGCTGTATGTCTGTGTGGAGTGTGTGTGCGCCCTCTCGCAGTAGGAGGGTTATAACACACCCTCCTCAGCGCGTGCTGTTGTGGTTGATCAGTGAACAGGGGTCAGCTCGTCACGGGGCGTGGGCTGGGATTGGCTAAATAGGGTTTCCATTTCCTGCCCAAGGCCTCTCGTCAAATATTCATCCTCCCATAATGCACAGCCATGTGATGACTGACACAGGGCCTCTTATCCCTGCTTCATCTCCCCCGGCAACGCTGCTAATCACAGGCTGACGGCCTCTAGTGTCTAATGTTTCTCAAGGTCTCTAGCCTCTACCTTCTACTGCCTCTAACCTCGACAATTTCTAGCCTCCAAATTCTCTGATAGCCTCTACAGCCTAGTCTCTAGGGGGAGGAGGAGGGGGGGGGGAGGAGGAGGGGGGGAGGAGGAGGAGGAGGGGGAGGAGGAGGATTAGGAGGGAGGGGGGAGGAGGAGGAGGGGAGGAGGAGGCGGAGGAAGGGGGCAGGAGGAGGAGGGGGGGGAGGAGGAGGAGGAGGAGGAGGAGGAGGAGGAGGAGGGAGGAGGAGGCAGAGGCAGACAGGGTTGTTGGACCAGAATCTGCTGACTATGAGAATGGAGGTGTCCTTTCTCTTTCATCACAACCTCTCTCTTCCTCTCCTCATCAACTGTCTCTTCCTCTCCTCATCAACTGTCTCCTCCTCTCCTCATCACCTCTCTCTTCCTCTCCTCATCACCTCTCTCTGCTTCTGTGTGAGGGCTGGAACCACCCTCACGCACACACCTCCAGAACCCTAGCCGCCCCCCCCCCCCCCATACACACACACACACACACACACTGACCTTCCCCCTCCATACACACACACTCCTCTAAAAGCCCAGGGTTCAATACCCCCCTTTCTCCAGCCCAGACACAGTATGATTACACCCCCTCACACACACACACACACACACACACACATCTCCCTAATCCGTTCTTCCCTGGCTGTGTGGATGTGGACAGTCAGCAGAGGGGACGCTGGTTATTAACCTCCATCCTCATCCCTCATTCAGACCTCATCCTTTCATCCTCAGGCGAGCTTCAGCGAGGTGGTCAGAGATTAGAAAATATGTCTCCCGTGAGCTATCTGCCTTCAGATCTCCCCTGTGTGCTCTTTTCCACGTCCCTGACTGGGATGTATTGTGTTACTCGCTGCCTCTGTCCGCTAACCTTCCGGGTCTTTCCTTTGACGAGTGGAGGGAGCGGGGAGTTTGTGCTGACTCGGGGGGAGGGGGGGGGGGGAGAGAAACAGGCCGACCGGCGCGCAGTGTGTGTGGAGTGTAAATATGTCCGCCCTGTCCTCACTGGCCGATGTCCTCACAACTCTCACACACACACACTGGACACACTCATTTTTCCCTTTCTCCCTCGGCCTCCTCTGGGGTCAGTATGATTGATGCTGTTTTGGTCCAGGTCCACCCAGACCTCCCTCCCCCCTCCCCCCCTCCCCAGGTCCTCCAGGTCAGTATTCTTCTTCTGTGGTGTCTCCTCGTCCCTGCAGCTCCGTCTCTGCTGAGCCTGCGAGTCTGTCAGCAGCCAAGCTCCCTGGACAGACACACTCTCCTCTCTGTCAACAGCCCCGCCCTACACCCCAGCCCCCCGCCGCCCTACACCCCAGCCCCCTGCCGCCCTACACACCCCGCCTCGACAAACTTTGTCAACATGCTCAGCAGAAAAGTGAATAACTTCCTCTCTGACTGGCTCTCACTCTTGTTCACTTTTTTTCCTTCTCGGTCTCTCTCTTTCTCTCTCTGTCTCCCCCTCTCTCTCTGTCTCTGTCTCTCTCTGTCTCTCTCTGTCTCTGTCTCCCCCTCTCTCTTTTCTCTCTCTGTCTCCCCTCTCTCTCTGTCTCTCTCTGTCTCTCTCTGTCTCTGTCTCTGTCTCTGTCTCTCTCTCTCTCTCTCTCTCTCTCTGTCTGTCTCTGTCTCTCTCTCTGTCTCTCTCTGTCTCTGTCTCTCTCTGTCTCTGTCTCTCTCTCTCTCTTGTGATACATAGACTGTGCTCGGCAGGATTAGATGAAGGTTTAATTGCTGGATTGTATCTGTGATCTTGTAGAGTGACTGACAGTCAGGTTCATTAGGGCTGGCCAGGATTAGACTGGGCGCTGCAGGGAAGGAATTTCTTGATTTATATTTTTAATCTCTGAGGTGTGTCTCTGGCATGGGAGTGCGACCTCACATTCTTCCTCTCTTTTACTTGTGACTGCTTGTATATACTCTGTGTGTGTGCACGCGAGTATATTTACTGTGTGTGTGTGTAAGTATAAAAATAGAATTGCTTAGTGGCGTAGCTGCCTTTGGTATTAAAGGGTGTGTTTGTTTCGTGTTCCAAGGTGACCTGGTCCGAGGCACCTTCATTAGCCGCCCACACTGCTGGCGACCCTCTGGCATGATGAATGAAATCAAACAAACACCAGGCTATCTCCACCATCAAGTGGTCCCGTCAATACCCTGCAGTGATGGATGACTCCAGCCCAATCTCCCAGGCCACCGTGACACAGTCCCTGTGCTCATGCATCCTCTCCCTTCGTTAGAGGAAAATATTAGCTTTTTATCTGAGGCTGAGCCAGACTGGTAAATTGATCCTCTGGCCTTTTTTTCAATTCCACTCGATCTTTATAAGCACCCAGTTGGAAAGGGTAATTCAATTCCTAGCAGTCCTGGGAGAGCTATGGGACATTTAGTCTTCTGGAGGGGGACACATTTCTCTGTCTCTCCTCCCTCCCTCCCCCCCTATCCTCTCCTCTCTGTTGTGTCTGCTGTAATGTGTTCTGGAGAAGAGCCTTATCAGTGGGGGGTAGGAATGTGTGAGAGAAGTGTGTGTGTGTGTGAGGCAGGGCTGAGATGAAGACTGATACCTGTCTGAAGTGTGTGTTCGCTGTAGCGACGTGAGGCAGTGTCCAGAAGGACTGGTGGAGCGTGGGAGAGGGGGGAGGGAGAGGGGAGAGGAGGAGAGGGGGAACGAGCAGGAAAATAAGCTGAGCAATCTGTTTGTCCTCCCTCGCATGCACGCACACACACACACTTCTGACCACCAGGGAGTGCTGGGAGGGTGCTGTTCTGTGGCGGTGTGTGTGTGTGTGTGTGTGTGTGTGTGTGTGTGTGTGTGTGTGTGTGTGTGTGTGTGTGTGTGTGTGTGTGTGTGTGTGTGTGTGTGTGTGTGTGTGTGTGTGTGTGTGTGTGTGTGTGTGTGTGTGTGTGTGTGTGTGTGTGTGTGTGTGACAGACAGACAGACAATGTTACCTTCACAGTCCTGGAGAGAGAGCAGACACCATGGAAACTAAACTTTTCAACTGGAAACACCTGTCTAGCCTGGAGGACTCACACACACACACACACACCTTCTCTCTTCCTCCTCTGGGATCTGTAGGTCAGACGGAGGTGAAGCCAAGATCAGCAGCAACTCAAACACAGTGAGACGACTTTGAACTTCAGAAATCAAAGCTTTTTCTCTGTGGTGGTTTGGGCAGCTCACTGGAACATGTGATTAGATGGATGCAGTGGGGGAAATCTGCTATCAACTTTGGGGGGGACAATTATATGACATTTTCTCAAGAGCAATTCCTGAGGGGGACACCAAAATTACTGCTGAAACACATAGCACATTAAAAAAGCGCCATTGTGTCCATAATCAGCAAAGCGCTTTCATTGCGTATTATTAATATTATTGAAATTACATAGTTATGTTTACAGTGATTTATTGGGGGGGACAAATCATATTTTTCCCAGGATGGGGGGGTCCTGTCCCCCCTGTCCCCCCTGGGATTCCCACCTATGGATGGATGTTTCCTCTCCGGGTGAATTCGATCTGATTGAACGGTAGCTAGCTCCTGTAGTCCTCCGTCTCTGTCCTACACACACACACACACACACACACACACACACACACACACCCTGCAGCAGCACAGGAATGTCACAGCTTTACTGCGTGAGCGTTAGAGAGAACATTCATCGCTGAGACCAGTAACAGGAAGATACACTCGATCGTTATCTGTCTTTATCACTCTCCTCCGCCTCTCTCTTTCTCACAAAGTGTGTGTGTCTGTGTGTCTGTGTGTGAGCAAGAGGGACTCCCAGTGTATCGCACCTTGCCAACCTCTGTCTGCCTGCCTGCCTGTGTGTGTGTGTGTATGCTGTGTTGTGTTGTAAAAGTGTGTGTGTGTGTGTCCTACCGAAGTGCCATCTGTCTCAGGCCCCGTTGGCTCTGCCCTGGCTGCTGGACAGGCCACTGTTGCTAGGCAGCGCTCTCCCCTGCGCTCCCGTCAGGGGAAACACATCACCTTGCAAAGTTATCACACTGTCCACCCTGGTACACACACACACACACACACTCAACCTCTGCTCTAATGTCTCGTGTTCCAGTGTTTCCCACAAGGGTTAGAGGCAGAGGGAGGCAGAGGGAGGCAGAGGGAGGCAGAGGGAGGCAGAGAGAGGCAGAGAGAGGCAGAGAGAGGCAGAGGGAGGCAGAGAGAGGTGCTTGTGATGAAGGGTCTCCTCTGACTCTGGAGAAACACAGCAAGATGAGAGGGAGCTGAATAAACAAGAGAAGGTGACAGAGGTGTAATTTGAAAAAAGAGAGTGTTTGAAAAGGTAGATAAAGAGACATAGTGAGGGAGAGGGAGAAAGGGGGGAAAAGGGAGGTACAGCATACATGAGAGAGAGGTGAAGGAGAGACCGATTTATTGGTACATTCCCCAGTGGAATAGTGCCAATATTTGACCCAGAATTGAAGGTTGATACTTTAGGAATATTTCTGAAGGTTAGTCAACATTAGACGACTGTCAAAACTGCTGATCTTTTCAGTGTTCCCATCTAGCTAATTACAGGTAGGGGAGAGGGAGAGATACAGGTACAGCCAAACAACAATGTTGGGCAGAGGACAGGTAAAGGCAGCCAGCAGTCCTCACCCCTCTCAACTCCACTCAAGTTTTCACAGAGCTTCATCACAGCCCATTCATCCTCATGTCCTCTCCATCCTCCTCTTTCCATCCTCCCCTCCTCTCTCTATCCTCCTCTCCATCCTCCCCTCCTCTCTCTATCCTCCTCTCCATCCTCCCCTCCTCTCTCTATCCTCCTCTCCATCCTCCCCTCCTCTTCTCCATCCTTCTCTCCTCTCCCCAACTCTTCTCAACTCTACTCTCCTCTTCATCTTCCACTTCCCATCTTCTACCCTCCTCTCCTTTCTGTCCTCTCCTCCTCCTGGTCATCAGGCCTGCACTATTCATCCCTCCTCCTCCTTCCTCCCTCTCCTCCCAGCTCTCCTCCCTCTTCCTGGTCATCAGGCCTGCACTATTCATCCCTCCTCCTCCTCCCTCCTCCCCCCCCTCCTCCCAGCTCTCCTCCCTCCTCCTGGTCATCAGGCCTGCACTATTCATCCCTCCTCCTCCTTCCTCCTCCCCCCCTCTCCTCCCAGCTCTCCTCCTCCCAGCTCTCCTCCTCCTCCCAGCTCTCCTCCCTCCTCCTGGTCATCAGGCCTGCACTATTCATCCCTCCTCCTCCCTCCTCCTCCTTCCTCCTCCCCCCCCTCTCCTCCCAGCTCTCCTCCCTCCTCCTGGTCATCAGGCCTGCACTATTCATCCCTCCTCCTCCTTCCTCCTCCCCCCCCTCTCCTCCCAGCTCTCCTCCCTCCTCCTGGTCATCAGGTCAGTAGTCAGGATGTGATCTCGCAGCTCGTTTCATTTCTCTGGGACTGTGTCCGCTCACACTGAGAAGTGTTCCATTATTCATGAGGAGTTATTTAATTCCTCCGTGACTTATTCTTTCGCAGAGCGAGGGAGCAGGCGTCTGAAAGGCCTCCCTAACGGATGAGTGTGCCTCGTGGAGTATCGGTGTTTATAGGCTTGTGTTCATTAGCGCTAATGTTGCTATAATACCTCGCTAACGACTCTGCTAAATGAGCCTAATCAGGAAGTGTCAGAGAGCCTAGATGCAGCCAGAAAATGGCAGGATGTCATTGTTAGTTATTGTGTGTGTTGGGTAATGGGGGAGGTTGTGGGTCAAACTAATGAAACAGGACCCCTCAAGTTCACATTTGTTCTCATAGATGGAGACTTTGACTCCAACACTAGTTCCAGGCTCTCTCTCATTTTCTCTCTCTCTGTCTCTCGTGTGGTCTCCAGTAAGGTTCCTGTCCAGTAGCAGGCTGGGAGATGTTCGATGTGAAGTTTCTGACTTAGTTTCATCTCTCATTTGCTTTCAGGGAGAAGACCAGAGGGCAAGAACCAGTCTGGACTGAATAGCAACACACTGTTCTGCTGTCCCCTACCATTTGACATTTACATTTAGCAGACGCTCTTATCCAGAGCGACTTACAGTAAGTACAGGGACATTCCCCCGAGGCAAGTAGGGTGAAGTGCCTTGCCCAAGGACAACGTCATTTTTGCACAGCCGGGAATCGAACTGGCAACCTTCAGATTACGAGCCCAATTTCCAAACCGCTCAGCCACCTGACTCCCCTACCAGACAGACAGACAGACAGACAGGCAGGCGGGTGAGACACTCCAGGAAAACGTCTTATTTAGCAGCTGGCCCTGTCTTTTCCACAGTCAACACTATTAATCCACTGGTATTCTGATCGGACTGGCCGTTCACTCTGATTTACTCCACGGTGCCACACACACACACACACACACTCTCCCTGGTCTTGTCAGGTCCTTTAAATAGCCCTGCTCTCTCCTGTGGCCTGGCTCATTAGCATACGACACACAGACTCCTGGGTAACGGAGTCCCATCTGCACCACTCCGCCCCCCCGCTGACACGGCTCCTGTGGTCACCAGAGCCGGCCTGTGTCCACAAGCCCTGGCTGGTGCTGGTGTCATGTCCAATCTGGACACTGCACGCTGATCTGTGTGTGTGTGTGTGACGTGGTGCGACTGGGAGAGACACACTCACCCAGTGACCAACGCCTGCAGGGCGATCACGGAGGACTAGGGTGTGAACAGACTGCTCTGTCTGAGTCTCAGGAGTGTGTGTGTTGGTCTAACACTTTGTCATAAGTCATCAGAACTGGACAATCTGGACCTGTTATTCAGAAACTGACCTAGATAGATCCACTTCCTGCTGTTCTGTCTGTTACCAAGTATTCCTGCCGCCCTCCTGCCCTGTCTCCCCCCAGACCGTCAGCCGTCCAATCGGTGTACAGGTTCCCCCAGCCAACTGTCCAATCAGTGTGTGATTCTACCATCCTGTCACTCAGCCATCCTATCAGCATACACATCCCGACCCAACCATCCAATCAGCGTGCAGGTCCTGCCGTTGGCCCCCGTGGAGGATGAGCGATGCCCCCACCCTGGAGTACGAGCTGCTCTCCCCGGGAACCTCCCTGCCCGGGCCCCGGGGGGCCCCCTCCCTGGGGGGGGACGCGGAGCAGCACACGGCACTGGCCTTCGTGGGGCTCCTCATGCTGTTCCTGGTCTTCCTGCTTGTGAGGTGCTTCAGGATCCTGCTGGACCCCTACAGCCGTATGCCCTCCTCCTCCTGGAGCACCCACAAGGAGGGACTGGAGAGGGGCCAGTTCGACTACGCGCTGGTGTAGGAGGGGGACGGGGGGGGATGAGTGTGGAGGATCAGGGGTGAGGAGGAGGATCAGGGGTGAGGAGAGGAGGAGGATCAGGGGTGAGGAGAGGAGGAGGATCAGGGGTGAGGAGAGGAGGAGGATCAGGGGTGAGGAGAGGAGGAGGATCAGGGGTGAGGAGAGGAGGAGGATCAGGGGTGAGGAGAGGAGGATCAGGGTGAGGAGAGGAGGATCAGGGGTGAGGAGAGGAGGATCAGGGGTGAGGAGAGGAGGAGGATCAGGGGTGAGGAGAGGAGGAGAGCCAGTCGTGTCACATCCCTGGACCCTCACAGCCCAGCTACTGGGGTTGTTAAACACCTTCTCTTCTCCTGACAACTTCTGTAATGTTGTACCCTCCCAAGTGGTCCCACTCACCTCTACGGTGGCCTGTCTAGATCAAACACTTGCTGTCATATTTCTATCTCCAAACAGGAGATGATACTATTTGGTTTACTCAAGCAGCTGGCCCTTTAAAGAACCCAACTTGTGGTTATAGCTCTAGTTTAGAGTTCTATCTATGTGTATTTGTGTATGTTAAATGTCTGTGCAACTCTAAAGCCATCTCTGCATTGTATTCCACCTTCCTACATGGTGTCTGTGTCGTGTTTTTTCTGATAGCTCTTGTCAGCCTGACAGCCTAGGTGAGGTGTACTGTACCAACGGCAAACCTTTTAGTACAAACCAGAAATGCTTTATTTTTCTATTCCGACTCGAGTTTGGAGTCTCCTTTTGCTAACGTATGCCTTCACTCTGGTTTGAGGCTTCGATTGTTATCTTTGATCTGTGGTGTTAAAACTAGCCTGGGCTTGTAGAAGGGCTGGCCGAAAGAGCAGTTTTGTGTTTTCAAGATTTGTAAGTAGATATTTTTCCTAACTGCTTTGTTTTTGCCGAGTTGTGGTGTTTCTGTGAAATAAAATGTGTTTTTTCCCCTCTTTCTCTCTAATTAGTGTTTCTAATTTCCTGAGTGAGGGCAAGTGTTAGATTGGGGACATTCTTCATCCAGGAGAGATGATCGATAAAAC
This sequence comes from Thaleichthys pacificus, assembly GCA_023658055.1. NCBI lineage: Eukaryota > Metazoa > Chordata > Actinopteri > Osmeriformes > Osmeridae > Thaleichthys > Thaleichthys pacificus. Next base: position 981,809 of record CM042878.1, on the reverse strand, counting down.
ATCCCCCAGATTACTGGCCTTTCATCACCTCAGTGAGGCTGTAATGAACCCTGGAGATCACAGGACTGGGGTAATTAAACACAAACACAGCCAGGTAAAAATATAACCCACAATACTTTTTATTGACATTTATGTTTTCTGAAGGAGGAAAAAAAGTCACAAAATGACCAGTTAATTTGCAGGGATTGTGATTGTGGTCACCCTGATTGATACAAGCGCCACAGTGGTTAATGTGAACTAACACACTGAAGGCGTTTAAACAGCGGACATGCTCGCAGATTAGATTGCTAGTGATTCGCGAGGGATCTGGCGGACATTGTGGGTTTACAACGATTGTCGTGGCAACCGATAGGTGGTTTCGCTGCGACGTCACACTCCGTTCACTTGGGAACGGTCGCGTAGACTGCACATGCTTTCTAAAAACGTTCAAATGTTTCAGGTTCGACACTGAAGCTAAGATACAGTATACACACACAACATTCTCTTTTTAACATGTAGTGGCAAATAAAAAACAGAGTCAAAACAATAAAGATACGAAGTATACAAAACTCCCATGTTAGACAAAATGATTATGATATAAATATAGGAGAAGGCCTAGTGACAGTGCTGTAACCATGGATACTCAGAGCCAGAGCTGACCACGGCACCATGGATACTATAATGAGATGGGCGCGTGTTTGCGTTGATCAGTATTCTGGTTACCATGTCAACCTCCCAACACTGTACAGAGGCTGACAACATAGAAACACACACCCCATAGAATGAACACCAGCTCCTCTGATGGAGGTGAGGCCAGAGCACCAATGAATATCACCCTGACCAGTAATTCTATCGAGTCGTAACTACCTCACCCTTGACACCGTTAGCTAGTATTGTGTGCTCTGGACGGACCGTGATTGAGACAGGTAGACAGTGGTTATAAAGGCCGGTTCACTCCATCGCTTTGCGCGTCGGACGAGTAACAGACCGCCGTTTGGAGCATGAGCCGGCCTGGTTCACACTACTGCGCATTTTTACGGACTGTGCGTAGCTTAAATTTTCAATACAGTCCTTAACGTACGACTGCGTTTGACTCGTACGGGTTTTACCTGGGTAAAAGTTGAAGAAAAAACTTCTATAGCCTAACCAATCAGTTAACACAGATGTTTCACAACTTCTGCACATTAGCTTATCAGTAATGTAAAACAACAATTTGGAGCACCAATTTGTAAAACTGTGTGGACAGATCCGCAAAAATATGCTGTAGGATGCTAGCTAGGCTGTTCTGTTACTGTTAGCAGTCTCTTAGGCAACCACGCACGTCACGACCGGTTCATAAACACAGCGTTAACCAGCTTCACCGAACCAACTCGTTTGAACACGCAAGGCCTTTGGGGAGCTTACAACAAAGTTATTTGGTTTGGCAGCCTGGTGTTCATCAGAACGTACATCAGAAAAACAATCTACATTTCACTTAAAAATATACAATTTAATTTTCAAGAAGCGAGTTTGATAATATTGGTTTTCAGCATTGAGACATTACAAAAGACAAACACCAAACGAGAAAAAAAACTAAACGTCACTTTTGCAATCGAGATTCAAGACTGCATTTCCTTTGTACAGCGAAAGAGATGGAATTAACTAGCACCTTTTTTTCTCTTTGAGAAAAAAACATTGACAGTTGACCTGAAGGATTACCTGTCTGTAGTGAGGTCTGCTGTTCACCCCTGTGTGTGTGTATACATGTGTTAAATATCCCAACCTTCAATAACTGACCAGACTTAAGTGTACCATGTTAGTGTCTTAGATATTTACTCCAGCTGCGCTCTCCTGGGTGGGTGTTGGTTAACCCAGGAGTCATAGGATTCGAACCCCAAGTCAGCGCACCAGCTAACAGCAGTGATATGAAACGTGCCAGATTTGCGGTCTGACTGGGGTTGAATCACAGAACAGGGTTTGCTGTGTATCAGAGTCCCTGGTTTTAGTTCGAAGAGCAGTTTTAGTGCCTGATCGAACTGTAGCACAAACACTGAAATGTCCCTTATGAGGAAGAGAATGTTTGATCTTAACCACTAAGCTGCTGTCGGAATCCTCACACCCTAATCATTACATTCATTCCTTCGGCAGATTTTACCCAAAGCGACGTACAGGGGGATCTGAACCTGTGATCTCCTTATCTGCAGTCAAATGCTGTAACCGCTAAGCTATACCCATCCCAACCACCCCCTAAACTACCACCCTCACTGCAGGTGCATGAGATCAGGTCCTGGATCAGTCGTTAGGGACTTCTACCTCCTCTATTTCCTGTGGCTTAGGAGGGCGGTTGGGCTGCTCTGAGGGGTGCTGGCGCCCTCTACTGTTGCAGCAAGTACTACAACACAGCTGCAGATCTGCAAACCCATGAGGTAATGGATGACAGCGCACACACACACACACACACACACCAGGGAATCCCTGCCTGTCACTGCTTAACGATGACGGGTTGGAACGCTTCCCTAGATTGTCTTAAAATGCTAAACCTGAAACTTTGTGTAAATGTTGCAGTCCTTCGTGTGAACATTTTCAAACAGTACAAATACGTTAAATGACTTGTAAAAAAAAAAAAAAAAACTATATACTGAGCAGGGTGGGAAAAACACAAACGTTTGACTTTCTCTCCTCACATGTGATTGGCCGGAGGAGATGGGGGGGCTTTGGACTACCCAGTGTTGCCAAGGTTACCAATACTACACAGGGTTACTACATTGGGAGAGAGAGGTGTGTGTGTAGGGGGGGGGTGGATGTAGTTGGGGTGAGAAATACAAAAACCTTAGAAGATTGGGAGCTGGGGGGGCTTTCAGTCTTAGCCCCCACCCAGGTTACTTTGTGTGTGTGGGGGGGGGGGCATGGATGGAGGAGGAGGAGGAGGGGGGGTGTGGGTGGGTGGGGGAGAGAGGCATCAGGTGAGGGGCAGCTCAGTGCAGGTGGATGTCGAGCTTGATGCGGAGGGCATCTCCGATCTCCCCCAGCAGGTAATCCTCATCGTGCTCCGCCTCCATCTCCCTCAGACGGCGCGGGCCGAACAGCGGCACGCTGGCGATCTCCAGGCGGTACGACCCGGCCGCCGGAACCTTCCGGCCCAGACGCAGGACGCTGGTCCCGTCTCGCCGCTCCGTCAGCCGGAAGTGCTCGGCCTGGTTGCCGCGGGTGATGACGTAGCGGATGTGGCGCTCCAGTGGCTGCAGGGCCGGGAGGAGCTCCAGGAGGGGCTGCTGGTGCAGCAGGGACGACACGCTCAGGTTCATGGGGATGGAGGACTGGATGTCCACGCTGGCCATGCTCACGTCCTGGGGGGGAGAGGGGGGGAAGGAGAGGAGGTGAGGACACTGGAGGTGGGAGGGGGATGATGAGAGTTGAAAGGAAGAGAGATGGATGGAGGGAGAAGAGAGAGAGAGAGAGAGAGCTGTACCTGGTTGAGCTCGTTCTCCCCGGCGTGGCGCCGGTGGCGTGCGTTCTTGCTGGCGTCTCCGTTGATCTTGCACTCGTAGCACGCCTCAGGAGACAGGCTGTCCTCACCATCACCCTCACCCTCACCCCCACCCCCAAACTGGCCCTGGAAGCCGGCTCCTGTTATACAGTGTCTGCACACACACACACACACACACAGAGACGTGATGATGTGTCCTGATCCATGTGTCCGTGAGAGAGGGAGAGAGTGTGTGTGTGTGCCTCACCCCTGCCCCGCCCGGTAGTAGCCCCCGGGACAGCCACACAGGTATCCCCCATCAGTGTTGGAGCACCCGAAGCTGCAGGGGTTGTTGCCTTGGGAACACTCGTTGACGTCCTGGCAACCGCCCGCGCCCTGCTCGAAGTCGAAGCCGGACGGACACACACACTTGAAGCTGCCCAGCGTGTTGTAGCACGACGCAGAGCCACACATACTCCCACCAGAACACTCGTTCTCATCTGAGGGAGAGAGAAGGGAGTCAGGGTTGTGGTCCAGGTTAGGGTTATGGTTGTGGTCAGGATTGTAGGCTGTACTCACCCACACACTGGTTCCACTGGTAGTGCTGCACGTATCCCTGGGGGCAGCCACAGCGGAACCCTCCCAGCATGTTCTGACAGCCGTGCTGGCAGCGGTGGTTAGAGCCACACTCATCCACATCTACACAGGAAACACACGTTAGAGCCACACTCATCCACATCTACAGAGGAAACACACGTTAGAGCCACACTCATCCACATCTACACAGGAAACACACGTTAGAGCCACACTCATCCACATCTACACAGGAAACACACGTTAGAGCCACACTCATCCACATCTACACAGGAAACACACGTTAGAGCCACACTCATCCACATCTACACAGGAAACACACGTTAGAGCCACACTCATCCACATCTACACAGGAAACACACGTTAGAGCCACACTCATCCACATCTACACAGGAAACACACGTTAGAGCCACACTCATCCACATCTACACAGGAAACACACGTTAGAGCCACACTCATCCACATCTACACAGGAAACACACGTTAGAGCCACACTCATCCACATCTACACAGGAAACACACGTTAGAGCCACACTCATCCACATCTACACAGGAAACACACGTTAGAGCCACACTCATCCACATCTACACAGGTGAGGTGTAGATGTGGATGAGTGATATTGTGGATTATGTCTTTGTACATTTTTCTTGTATTTGTCTGTTTTATTGTTTGTGTTTTGGACCTTGTGTCCTGAATAAAAAAGCTATTGATTGATTGATTTGATTAATCCACATTCACAGAAACACCATTTAGCCTTACTATACATAAGAGGGGAACTAATATATTCAAAAAATATATATTTTAAAAGTAATCTGTTCTAATTTTATTTTATCAATTCATAATTTGACAATTTAAAGATGATGTTTCTGAAATAAACCCTTCAATCCTGCCTATTCAGTTTGTGTTGGAATGTGAACAGTTAAATGAAAAAATCCCCTTTTGTCACTATCAGAATTTTGCTGCCTCTATTGTTGGGAGGAAAATGCTATGCAGCTCTGTGATTGGTCGTCCAGCTAATTTTCATTGACAGTAAAATTGACCAATCATATCTTCCCTCTACATGGGTGGGCTTTGTAATCGCTAACTTTATGACAAGTTTTGCCCGCTGTGGTGAACGCGATCACAAGCTAAGAAACTAGCTAACGTAACGTTAGAGCTAGCTTGTTCGTTCACTTCACAATGGAAGCTGCCAGTAACGTTCCGCTAGTGAGGAGGACATTGTTTCACATTTGTTATATGCGCCGTTTTCAAGGTTTTAATTTTTAATGAGAAGTTGGAGTTAATCGGCAAAGGAAGACCTACACCAGAACTTAATTTTGTGCAGAAAACCAAAGCTCATCAAAGGTAGGCTATGTTATTTAAAAACCTTTCGGCTGCCGTGCCAACTGATTTTATTCCCGGCCGCCGTGCCACTGTTGTAGACCTAGCCTAGCCTAGATGTCATAGTGTTGTGCAGAATGACCGGTCAATCTGTAGGCTAAATGTACCAACGCAACGTAATTATGCACAAGTACCGTAAATAGTGCCGCAAGGGCTCAAATAGTGCGTACTAAGTAATGACCAACACAATTTCATGTAGCTAGGCTAGGCCTAATGCTGTCTGCGCGCTGTATCGTGTTTTAGTAATTGGTGTCAGAGGCCCAACGGTTTGCTACTGCTATTCATCCACATTCACAGGAACACATTTTAACCAGCATCTAGCCTTACTATTCAGCTGTGTAAAGGTGTGTGTGTGTGTGTGTGTGCATTGTCCTCACCCTCACACTCCAGCCCGGTGGTGTCCAGGGAGAAGCCTTTAGAACACTCGCAGTTGAAGCTCCCAGGTGTGTTGAGACAGGAGGCACGAGAGCCACACACACTGCTCTGCCCTGAACACTCGTTGTTGTCTACACACACACACACACACACAGAGTTATGGACCTCACTCACTATATCAGACAAGTGTTCTTACTCTATACAACACATCAGTCACTATAATCATGTTTCACACAGTTTGTAATTATAACATCTCGACACCATGTTTGATTTCACGGTCGGCGACCGTGGTGACCGCGGTGACCGCGGTGACCGTGGTGACCGTGGTGTGAGGCGTGTTACCCACCGATGCAGGCGGTCTGGTGTTGGGTGAACCCTGGAGGACACTTGCAGGTGAAGCCTCCGATGGTGTTGACACACAGGAACTGGCAGTTATGCTGCTTGGAGGAACACTCATCCAGATCTGTGGGAGGGAGGGAGGGATGAATACATGAGGGAATGATTGGACACAGGAGTGAATCAATGAGTAGATGGTTTATGAATACATGAGGGAATGATTGGACACAGGAGGGAATCAATGAGTAGATGGTTTATGAATACAGGAGGGAATGATTGGACACAGGAGGGAATCAATGAGTAGATGGTTTATGAATACATAAGGGAATGGATGGACAGGTGAGGGTTTAGGTGCTGTTCTATGGTGTGTGTATCTGCTGGATTCTCTTCTCTGATTGGTTGGTTTCCTGCTCACCTTTGCAGGTCTTGCCGTCAGGCTGCAGGGTGTAACCTCGCGGACACGAACACAGATAGCTGCCCTCCGTGTTCTTACACAGGAAGTTACACGGCTTGGGGGACTGCGAGCACTCGTCCATGTCTGACAGGAAACAGGAAGTAAAGATTAGAATATCCTGATACATATCTGATCAGCTCATCAGATAGAGAGACAGAACAAGACAGACAGAGACAGGCAGACAGACACAGGCAAGACAGACACAGACAGAGAGACAGACAGGCTGGTACCGATGCAAGCAGTGCCGGTGTAGTCCGTGGAGTATCCAGTGTTGCAGTGACAACGGAAGGAGCCGATGGTGTTGATGCACTGTCCGTTCTTACACAGGTCTGGCATCACCTGACACTCGTTTATGTCTGGGGGGGAAGGGGGGGGGGGGGGGAGTTAGAACAGTAATACACACAGTACAGTACACTACACACACACACACAGTCCCCCCCTCACCTCTGCCGTCCGTGGTGTACCCGGGCCCCAGGGGGCACATCCTCTTGTACGGCACGGTCCCTGGTAAGGGGCACAGCTCACACTGCGGGCCCCAGCCTCGCCCGGCGTTACAGCAGCACTCGGACTTGGTGACGCTCCGCCGGTTGGTGGATGATTGCTGGCACATGGTCTGCAGGACCTCGATGAAGCAGAAGCCCTGCCGGTTATCTGCAGGACAGGACACGCACTTTAACATGGCTGGGTCTGTAGGACACGCACTTTAACATGGCTGGGTCTGTACAAGTGTTTTCATCTGAAAGTCACGCACACTGCATGTAGAAACCAGGAATGAAACACTTCTGGTATTCATGTCTGTGTAAGCTACGTGTGTGTACTGTGTGTGTGTGTATGGTAGGTGTGTGTATAATAGAGGTGTGTGTGTGTGTGTTGTCTGTGTTCTCACCGATGCAGTCCGTCCCGGTGGAGCTGGCTTCGAAGCCCTCATTGCACACACAGCGGTAGCTGCCCACCAGGTTCACACACCGGCCGTTCTTACAGATCCCCGGCTTGGCCCGACACTCGTTCAGGTCTGGACAGGGTCATCGTGAAGAAGTTATTATAAAGATGAGGTTATGACATGAACAGAAAACATGAAGATGAGAAATTTGACCTCAGCTAGAACCGTGTGGCTATGCATGTGTGTGTGTGTGTGTGTGTGTGACTCACCCATACACCCCTCTCCATCCGGTCTTCGCTGCATGCCCGGGGGGCAGATGCACATGAAGGTACCTATCAAGTTCTTACAACTCATCCCCTTCGACTCACAATCATCCAGCCCCTCGGAGCATTCATCCTGGTCTGGGGGGGGGGGGGGGGGGGGAGGGAGGGAGGGGGGGGAGGGGGGGGAGGGTGAAAGAGATGGTTAATAAATAAAATAGATAAAATGAAAAAGACATCCCTCTCTTTGGACCGAGCCCCCCTCACCTCGACACATGCGCTGGTCGTCTCGCAGCACGTACCCAGATGGGCACATGCACTCGTACGCCCCGAAGGTGTTGACACAGCGGAACGCACACAGCAGGGGGTTCAGGGAACACTCATTTATATCTGGGGGGGGGGAGGGGGGGGGAGACCGATGGAGAGAGAGGGAAAAACACAACATGTTATGTAAATACACATGCAGGACGTTAAGTGATACTCTTTAACTTAATTCCATTACTTCAACTTAAGTTATTCCATTAAGAGGTCAAAATTAATGGTGATTGTATCTGTGTGTGTAGGTCTGTGTGTGTACGGACCTTCACAGGTCATCATGGGTCCGGGTTCAAAGCCGTCTTGGCAGGAACACTCGAACCCTCCCACTACGTTGGTGCAGGTCCCATTCCCACAAGGGTTCCCTATGTTGCACTCGTCAATATCTGGAGAGAGGGAGAGAGGGAGAGAGAGATAGGGGAGAGAGAGAGAGAGAGAGAGGGAGAGGGAGAGAGAGAAGGTCCAGTTATACCTTTGAACACACACCAACATCCTGAGCCCAGGTGAGCCAGGTCAGAGGTCAGGGGTCACTCACCGACACAGTTGACCCCGGTGAAGTCCAGGTCGTATCCGAAGGGACACTCGCAGCGGAACGAGCCGTCCGTGTTGATACACAAGCCGTTCTGACAGATACCTGGGTTATCCAGACACTCGTTCATGTCTGGGAGGGAGGGAGGGAGGGAGGGGAGGAGGGAGGGGGGGGAGGGGGAGATTACAAAACAGTAGAGAACAGTAGTGGTATGCTCTGGATTGTGCAGAGTAGAGTAGAACAGAGTATAATAGAGTAGAATATAACTGCAGAGTAGAGTAACAGTAGAGTATAGTGGTGTCTCACCCTCGCGAGTGTCTCCCAGTCCAGGAAGAGCTCCATGGCCATAGGGACACAGGCTGTCGAAGGCTGCTGCTCTCCCAGAGAGGACAACACGTCAGGAGGGGGGATGATTACATGAACGTGTGTGTGTGTGTGTGTGTGTGTGTGTGTGTGTGTGAGCGCTCCTCACCCTCTCTCTCGTTGGGGCACAGCTCACAGGGGTCTCCCCAGCCCTCCCCGGGCATCTTGCTGCAGCAGCACTTGGCCTTGGTGGTGTTGTAGGCCTTGGGCACCGAACACTTCCCCGCCTCGAAGCGCGTGAAGCAGAAGCTCTCCCTGGTGTCTGACCACAGTAACACGCATCACATCCCCTCTCTCTGGTGTCTGACCACAGTAACACGCATCACATCCCCTCTCTCTGGTGTCTGACCACAGTAACACACATCACATCCCCTCTCCCTGGTGTCTGACCACAGTAACACGCATCACATCCCCTCTCTCTGGTGTCTGACCACAGTAATACGCATCACATCCCCTCTCTCTGGTGTCTGACCACAGCAACACGCATCACATCCCCTCTCTCTGGTGTCTGACCACAGTAACACGCATCACATCCCCTCTCTCTGGTGTCTGACCACAGCAACACGCATCACATCCCCTCTCCCTGGTGTCTGACCACAGCAACACGCATCACATCCCCTCTCCCTGGTGTCTGACCACAGCAACACGCATCACATCCCCTCTCTCTGGTGTCTGACCACAGTAACACGCATCACATCCCCTCTCTCTGGTGTCTGACCACAGTAACACGCATCACATCCCCTCTCTCTGGTGTCTGACCACAGCAACACGCATCACATCCCCTCTCTCTGGTGTCTGACCACAGTAACACGCATCACATCCCCTCTCTCTGGTGTCTGACCACAGCAACACGCATCTGTTATGTTATACTGTTGAATGTGTCTCACCGAAGCAGCGTCGCCCGTTGTCTGACAGCACGAAGCCAGGCTGACACCTGCACTGGAAGCTCCCAGGTGTGTTGGTGCAGGTGCCAAACTGACAGGTGTTAGGCTCCGCCTCACACTCGTTAATATCTGAGGAGAGAGAGGGCAGGTGTGTTGGGTTTCTCTCACACACTCGTTCATATCCGAGGAGGTGGAGGGGAGTGTGTGTGTGTGTGTGTGTGTACCTAAGCACTGGTCGTTGTCCACCTCAAAGCCAGGAGGGCAGATGCACCGGAAAGATCCGTCCAGGTTCTGGCACGTTCCAGGGAAACAGGTGCCAGGCAGGCTCACACACTCGTTAATATCTGAGGAACATCACACAGAGTTACACAGCTGCACACACTCACTCACACACACAGTCAGAGCCGGGGAAGTGTGACTCACCGACACAGTTCTTGCCGTCTGGCGAGAGCTCGTACCCCTCCTGGCAGAGACACTGGAAGGAGCCCAGGCTGTTGATACACTGGCCGTTCCTGCACACCTGCGCCTGGCCGCCCAGGTAGTTGCACTCGTCTATGTCTGCACACACGGGGGAGGGGGGGGGGGGGGGTCAGGACCAGGACAACAACAACATCATAATAATAACAAAAAAACAAGTTGACTTATGACGTAGGAAGGCCTCTCTGCTATCCTTCACCCCCACGCCCCCAGCATCAACATCATCAACAGGAAACACAACAACAACTTCATCCTCCCTCCCCCCCCCCCCCCCCCTGTACCTACCCATGCAGTCGTTGTTGTGCGTGAGCTCGAACCCGGGGAGGCAGAGGCAGTTGTAGGAGCCCACCGTGTTCTTACACGTGCCGTTACCACAAGGCTGACGGTCACACTCATCGATGTCTGACACACACACAAACACACACACACACACAACAAGCAGAAGGGAGAAATTCATTCACTGGATAACAATATCAGACTGATGACAGCTGTATAGGATCAGATACTGGAACTGAATGACTGTGTGAGGCTGTCGGCTGCTCCTACCCATGCACATGGTCTGGCTGGCTGTGGCCTTGAAGCCGTTGTGGCAGAGACAGCGGTAGCTGCCCTGGGTGTCGATACACTCTCCATGACTGCACACGTTAGGAGTCTCCTGGCACTCGTTACGGTCTACACACACGCACGCACACACACACAAAGACACAAAAGAGAGATATTAACAATTAACAGATCACACACACACACTTATGTAACATCACAACAGCAACTCAGTCTGCTCCTAGTCCCGTCCCCCCCTCCTGCTGAGATAGTCTGTCCCGGCAGGCCTGTGGACCAGGCCGGACTCACCCACACACGCCCCGCTGGGGGACAGCTTGAAGCCGGGGGAACACTCGCAGCGGTAGCTGCCTGGGATGTTGATGCAGCTTGCGTCTCTCTGGCACAGGTTGTCTCCACTGTTACACTCATCAATATCTGGAGGAGGGGAGGGAGAGGGGAGAGGAGGAGGAGGAGGAGGAGAGGGCAGATGGGGTGGGGGTGATGGAGGAGGGAGGTGGAGGGTTAGTCAGTAGCCTCAGAGCTGTCAGAGGGGGTCATGGCTGTGTTTACGGTGGGTGTGTGAATGTGTGTGTGTGTGAGAGAGTGTGTGTGTGACCTACCTTCACAGATGAGCAGGATGTTGTTGTAGCTGAAGCCCATAGGACACTCGCAGCGGAAGCTCCCGATCTGGTTGATACACACTCCGTTAGCACAGATCCCTGGGATCTCCCTGCACTCGTCAATATCTGGAGGAACAATCACACCATAAGCACTGTTAACTGTGTGTGTGTGTGAGAACAATCAACATCTTATACATGTTATTCATTTATCAGAAGATGTCCTCCAAAGCCATGTACAAAACCTGCATTTAGACAGTTCAGGATCAGAAGAGCCTGGTTCTTAAACACAACTTCTTCAACCTCCTGCTGTACCAGCCATGCGAGTGTGGTGAACTTTGACCTGTGACCTTACCGATGGGCTTGCCCGTGTGGATGTCTATGATGAAGCCGGGAGCCTGGTTCCCACACAGCAGCTGGTACTCAGCTGGAGGGAGAGAGATGACATGAGATGAGCATCTGTGTGTGTGTACTCACAGGTGGCAGGTGTGTGTGTGTGTGTACTCACAGGTGTGTGTGTGTGTACTCACAGGTGGCATGTGTGTGTGTGTGTGTACTCACAGGTAGCAGGTGTGTGCGTGTGTACTCACAGGTAGCAGGTGTGTGTGTGTACTCACAGGTGGCAGGTGTGTGTGTGTACTCACAGGTAGCAGGTGTGTGTGTGTGTACTCACAGGTAGCAGGTGTGTGTGTGTGTACTCACAGGTGGCAGGTGTGTGTGTGTACTCACAGGTGGCAGGTGTGGGACAGGCCTCACAGGGCTTGTTCCAGGCCTTGCCCACGTTGTAGGCGCAGCAGCACATCTTCTTGGTCATGTTGAAGGACAGCTCGTTCTCACACGTGTCGTTGAAGTGCCGGTAGCACACGCTCTTCCTCATGTCTGCAACGACCAATCCATCACACGCTGCGTACTGCATGACCCCTGACCCCAGCGTGTGACCCTATATATATATATATATATATAATAGACCCTAGTGTGACCCTAGCGGGTGACCCCTGACCCTACTCACCCATGCAGTTGTTTCCCCCGTTGACCTGCATGTACTCTGGCGGGCACACACACGTGTAGTTCCCTAGCGTGTTGTAGCAGGTTCCTGGACCACAGATCCCGATGTGGGCCGTGCACTCGTCGATGTCTACACACACACACACACACACACACACAGAGAGAGAGTAAGATCTCGTGCTGCAGATGTGTGCAGGGTGCAGAGCGCTGGGGGACGTGGACCTCTCTTACCCTCACAGATGCGTGTCTCCTCGTTGAGGTAGTATCCTGCTGGACACTCACACTGGAAGCTGCCGAACGTGTTGACGCAGTTCCCGCCCTGGCACAGCCCTGGCAGCTCCTGGCACTCGTCTATGTCTGAAGAGCACAGATTACAGCAGATTACACCAGGCTGGATTACATGAGATTACAAGCATGGTCTGGGACACAACAATTAAATCAGATTGCAATTCAATTGTTTGTGTTTTATTGTATATTTTGTTGATTAGAATAGTAGCTCTTTTAGAAATGAGATTAGGGCAGATTAGGGCAGATTCTTACCCTCCAGGATGACGGTGATGGGGTTGGGTCTGAATCCTTCTCCTCCAGGACACAGGGTCCTGTACTCCGCTGCAGACACAACACACCACATCCTCAGTGATCACATGACATCCTCAGTGATCACATGACATCCTCAGTGATCACATGACATCCTCAGTGATCACATGACATCCTCAGTGATCACATGACAGGATCTTTACTGTACGTACTGGAGTTGACGGCGGGGCAGAGTTCGCAGGGGTTTCCCCAGGCTCCGCCCAGAGAGCAGCAGCAGGAGGCTCGGGTCACCCCTACGCCGATCTCCGCGCTGCAGGAGATGCCCCCGTCGCCACGCGCCAGCGTATCCAGGAAACAGTTGCCGACGCGCACGTCTGTGGGGAGGAAGGGGGAGGAGTTACGTGGTTATTCCTCCCGCTGGAAGAACTCTGATCGGTCTCAACGGTTCTGGAACACAGCTGTGATTGGCTAAAATGTTCCGGAACACAGCTGTGATTGGCTAAAGGGTTCCGGAACACAGCTGTGATTGGCTAAAGGGTTCCGGAACACAGCTGTGATTGGCTAAAGGGTTCCGGAACTCAGGGCTATGAATAGGCTAGTCTATGTGGTGAACAGGAACAAGAAACGGCTTCCTGTGTGTGTGGGTCCAGCTGGGTAAAGCTTGGGCCAGGTGTTCTGGGCTGAGCTCACTCACCCACACAGCCCACTCCGGTGGGGTTGAGCTCAAAGTCAGGCGGGCAGTTACACAGGTAGCTGCCCGGGGTGTTCACACACAAGCCGTTGATGCAGTTCACAGGGTCCACACACTCGTTGATGTCTGGAACACACACACAAAGATACACAAAGTTAGATGATAGGGGGCTACACAAGGGTTTGGTTTGGTGTAGATACACATGGGTTGCCAGGTTTGGTTAGTGCTGGGACGCTCTGACCCAGCTCAGCAGGACAGCAGGACTCACCAGTACAGTTCCCTCCACTGCGGTCCAGCTCGTAACCGTCATCACACACACACCGGAACATCCCCGGAAGGTTCTGGCACGTTCCGAACACACAGATGTTCTGGAAGTTGCACTCGTCGATGTCTGAGGAGAGGAGAGAGGCTCAGTCTCTTTCGAAATGACAGCATATATGATATATTGGAGAATGACAACTAGGTGGTAGGAGCCAAGATGGCGTCCAGAAGCTGTGTTGGTAGGATCCAAGATGGCGTCCTGTACCCTGGCAGGCCTTGCTGTCCTCGGTGGGGGTGAAGCCCATCTCGCACTCGCAGCGGTACCCCCCCGGGGCGTTCAGACACTGGCCGTTCTCACACAGGTTCACGTTGTCCGCACACTCATCCATGTCTGCACAGGAGGGGACAGGTCAGGGGGCAAAGGTCAGGGGGCAAAGGTCAGAAGCTACATCCTGTTTACAACACAGGGCCACACATGAGCTGTGGGTCTGCATCCATCCATCCATTATTCCTCTGCTCATCCATTCATCTACCCATCCTTCCCCCCTCCCTCCCTCCCTCACGTCCCTCCCTCCCCCCCTCCCTTCTCTCTACCAGAGCAGGAGTATCCGTCCCCGTTGAAGCCCTCCTTGCAGGAGCAGCGGTACGAGCCGGGGGTGTTGACACAGTCAGCGTTGGGGTTGCAGCTGTGGTCCTCTGCAGAACACTCGTCCTGATCTGGAGGGGGGGAGGGGAGGGGAGAGAGGGGAGAGGGGGGAGGGGAGGGGAGAGAGGGGAGAGGGGGGAGGGGAGAGGAGAGGGGGAGGGAGAACATTTATCCTGTACTGTGCATCTGCCTCTATCGTGTCCAGTGTGTGTACACAGTGTGACTCTAGTGTGTGTGTCCAGTACTCACCTACACACTTGATGCCGTCTCCCAGCCAGCCGTCACGGCAACGACATTTGAAGCTTCCAGGCACGTTGACACAGGCGGCGTGCATGTCACAGTTATGAGCTCCAATCTCACACTCGTCGATGTCTGCAGGGCCCAAACAACCACTTCAACCAGGTGTGTGTGTGTGTAAGAGAGAGAGTGTGTGTGCGTGTGTGAGAGTGTGTGTGTACCTGTACAGCCTGTGGATCCCTTCTTGACGAAGTACCCCAGCTGACAGTGGCAGATGAAGGATCCCTTGGTGTTCTCACAGTCACCATGGAGACAGATGTTGGGGTTCAGGTCACACTCGTTCACATCTGGAGCGACACGGAGGGGGGGGGGTCAAATATAAAGAGAGAGAGAGAGAGGTGTAGAGAGAGAGAGGTATGGAAAGGTAGAGAGAGAGGTGTGGAGAGGTAAAGAGAGAGAGAGAGAGGTAGATAGATAGATATAGAGAGGCATGTAGAGGTATAGAGATGGGTAGAGAGAGAGAGGTAGGTAGAGAGGTAGAGAGAGAGAGAGAGGTAGAGAGAGATAGAGGTAGATAGATAGATAGATAGATAGATATAGAGAGGCATGTAGAGGTATAGAGATGGGTAGAGAGAGAGAGGTAGGTAGAGAGGTAGAGAGAGAGAGAGGTAGATAGATAGATATAGAGAGGCATGTAGAGGTATAGAGATGGGTAGAGAGAGGTAGAGAGAGAGAGAGGTAGAGGTAGAGAGAGGCTTGTCTCACCGATGCAGGTCCTCATATCCATGGAGGCCATGAAGCCGTCGTAGCAGAGGCAGCGGTACTCTCCAGGGATGTTGGTGCACTGGCCTCCGTCACAGATGTCCGGGCTGTCCTCACACTCATCAATATCTACCAGGGGAGGGGGGGGGGGCGTAGAGTCAACTTGTAACCAAAGGGTGTGTGTGTGTGTGTGTGTGTGTGAGAGAGTGTGTTACCTGCACAGGTCCTCAGGTCAGGCATGAGGGCGTATCCCTCGCTGCAGCTGCACTCGTAGCTGCCCTCAGAGTTGGTGCAGTGGGTGTCACAACCCCCGTTCATGATGGTGCACTCATCAATGTCTGCAGGGGTCAGAGGTCAGGGGTCAGTGAGGAGGGGTGAGGAGAGAGGAAGAAGCTGGGGAGGAGGGGTGAGGAGGGTGAGGGTGTACTCACCTACGCAGCCCTGCCTGTCAGGGGTGAGCTGGTAGCCTGTGTCGCAGGAACACTGGTACGTGCCCACCACGTTAACACACACCCCGTTCCTGCACAGAGTGTCACTGAGCTGGCACTCGTTCACGTCTGCACACACACACACACAAGACAAAGACACAAAAGTTATTGTTGTGTGTGTAGCGTGTTAGCATGTGTGTGGCGTGTGTGTAGCATGTGTGTAGCATGTGGTTCGCGTGGCGTGGGAGACGTACCTTCGCAGGCGGAGCCGTCAGGGCTGAGCTGGTGTCCAGGAGGACACTCACACTCATAACTCCCGTCAGTGTTCACACAGCTGCCTCCATGACACAGGAGAGGGTTGATCTCACACTCATCAATATCTGGAGGGAAGGAGGGAGGGAGGCGGGGAGGGGAGGGAGGGGAGGGGAGGAGGGGAGGGGGAGAGGGAGGGAGGTGAAAGGAGGGGTAATAGGGATGGAGAGTGATGGATGAAGGGATTAGTGATGGCAAGGGACACAGAGTACATAGGGGTCAGCTGTCAAAATGAGAAAGTTCAAAGAACAGGCAGAGAGAGTGAGAGAGTGTGTGTGTAAAAGTGTGTGTGTGTTTGTGTGCTTGGCTCACCCATGCAGTTCTTCATCATCATGAATCCGCTCTCGTAGCCTTCGAAGCACTCACACTCAAAGCTCCCAGGTGTGTTCACACAGGTACCATGGCCACACAGGTCAGGAGATATACGACACTCATCAATGTCTACACACACACACACACACACACAGGAAGGGGAAAAAGTATGTTATGAAAATATCAGAGCTAGAAACATTGGATTAATGATCTCTCCCTCCATCTTTTCCTCCTCCCTGTCTCTCCCCTGTCATCCTCCCCCTCAACATACAAGAGCAGTTCATCTCCTCCCCCCTCCTCCACCTCTCCTCCCCCCCTCCTCCACCTCTCCTCCCCCCTCCTCCACCTCTCCTCCCCCCTCCTCCACCTCTCCTCCCCTCCTCCACCTCTCCTCCCCCCTCCTCCACCTCTCCTCCCCCCTCCTCCACCTCTCCTCCCCTCCTCCTCACCAGTACAGTTCTTTTCCTCCATGGTCAGAGCAAAGCCGTTGCTACAGCGACACTTGAAGCTTCCGATGGTGTTCCTGCAGTTTCCGTGGGAACACAGCCCCTGGAACACCTTACACTCGTTCACGTCTGCAACACACACACGCGTCGTTAACGACACACACACACACACACTACGTGCCGAAATACACCCCATAATGTACATCTCTTCATCATGCACAATAATACACACAATACAGTACATAATACAATACAACTCTTGTATTGTAAATCTGTGAGAGACGACATCAGACTAATGTTCACTTCCTGTCCTGATGTCCACTTCCTGTTCCTGTACCTTTGTAGAAGGGTCTCCCGGTCAGGATGTCTCCTCGGTTGGCGAACCCGGGTCCCCGGGGGCAGATGCTCTTGTACTCGGGGGAGTCTGGTTTAGGGCATTCCTCACAGTCCATGCCCCAGGCCACGCCCACCGTGCAGCAGCACATGTCCACGCGGTATCGCCCCGGCAACGGCTCTCCACACTCGTCCTCGTCCCACTTCATGAAGCACTGCTCGCTGCGGACGTCTGGGGGAGGAGGGGGGTGGGGGAGGAGGGGGGTGGGGGGGGGGGGTCACTATCGTATAGAAACATACAGATCTATAGTGTGTGTGTGTGTGTGTGTACTCACCCACGCAGGTGCGCCCGCTGCCGTCCAAGGTGAGGCCCTCGGCGCACTCGCAGCGGAACGAGCCCTGGCTGTTCACACAGCGCCCGTTAGTGCACACGCCCGGAAACACCTCGCACTCGTTGATGTCTGGGGGGGTCAGAGGTCAAGGACACCAGAATAGGAAGTGGGTTAAAGGGTAATGGTCGGGGTGTGTCCTACCTTCAAGGTCAGGGCAAGGGTTAGTTAGGTGAGTTATCTTACCTTCACAGGTGAGCCCCTTCATGCGGGCGAATCCTCTGGAACAAGCGGTGTCTGTAGAGAGGAACACTGACATCACTGCTCTGTGTCATCACAGCACAAAATCTTTTTTTTAATTTTATTTACTTTCTGTGTGTGTGTGTTTGGTGTGTGTGTGTGTTTGGTGTGTGTGTGTTTGGTGTGTGTGTGTGTGTTTGGTGTGTGTGTGTTTGGTGTGTGTGTGTGTGTTTGGTGTGTGTGTGTGTGTGTACCGATCTCGCAGCGTTCACAGGGACTCCCCCAGGCCGCCCCCAGGGTGGAGCAGCACTCTGACTTCAGCGTGGCTCCGTTGATGTTTACCTCACAGCGGCCATCTTGGATGTTCAGCCAGCATGTCCCCTTCATGCTGTCTGTAGAGAGGGGGGGGGGGGGGGAGCAGAAGTTAGGGTTTGTATTTATCAGGGAGAGAGCAAGCTAGCCACATCTCAGCTATTAGGCACAGCATACAACAATAACAATAATTTACCATCTAGATAACTTCAATATTACACAGTACATTGCAGGAAACAGATATTGTGTGTTTGGTATTTGAGTCAGGCGTTCTGGACGGACGGCTCTCTTACCCACACAGATGGTGTTGGTGGAGTCCAGCTTGCTGCCATGGGAACACTCACAGTGGAAGGACCCGGCTACGTTTCTACACACACCGTTCACACAAGGACTGGACTCACACTCGTTGAGGTCTGGAACACACACACGTGCACACACACGTGCAGGGTGAAAAGGGTTGGTTAGGTGTCATCTGCATAGCATACGTGTGTGTGTGTGAGAGTGTGTGTGTGTGTGGTGTGAGTGTGTGTGTGTGTACAGTACATGAGGGGTGTGTGTGTGTATGGTGTGAGTGTGTGTGTGTGAGGTACCTTCGCAGGTCTCTGAGTCTGGTCTGAAGATGTAGCCGGTGGGGCAAGAGCAGGAGTAACTTCCTGGTGTGTTCCTGCACAGCCCATTATCACACAGCAGACGGTTCACCTGGCACTCGTTAATGTCTGCGCACACACACACACACACACACACACACATGACTGTCTGGTTTACTCTTACTGGTTAGCTTACTGTCTGTCTGTCTGCCTCTGTGCCTGTCTGCCTGCCTGCCTTCCTGCCTGTCTGTCTCTGTCTGCTTGTCTGTCTGTCTGTCTGTCTCTGCCTTCCTGCCTGTCTGTCTGTCTGCCTCTGTGCCTGTCTGCCTGCCTTCCTGCCTGTCTGTCTCTGTCAGTCTGCCTGTCTGTCTGTCTGTGTCTGTCTGCCTTCCTGCCAGCCTGTCTTTCTGCCTGTCTGTCTGTCTGCCTTCCTGCCTGTCTGTCTGTCTGTCTGTCTCACCAACACAGTTCTTTCCGGAGGAGTCCGAGTCGTAGCCGATGTTGCAGATGCAGCGGTAGCTTCCTCTCAGGTTCTCACAGATCCCGTTCTGACAGATGTCTGGGTCCAGGCCACACTCGTTGATGTCTGCACACACACACACACACACACATTGTCAGGGATGTAGAAGGACCATTAGATTGACTGACTGATAGGTTAATTGGTTGGTTGGTTGATTGGCTCACCTCTGCCGTCAGCTGTGATGCCGATGCCACTGCTGCAGACTGCCTGGAACTCAGCTGGTAGCAACACACACTGGGGTTAGTCACACACACCTGGTCCATGCCCAGATACACACCTGGTTCACTTTCTAGAACATCGAAGACCTAAACATGACTAGAGCAGAGACCCTGACCCTAAACAACATGCTGCGTCCGCCCCAACGTGGCCTGGGGGGGTCGGAGGTCGGAGGTCACCTGAGTTGCGGGCGGGGCAGGGCTGGCAGGGCTCTCCAAAGCCGTGGTCGGGCGAGGCACAGCAGCACTCTGACTTGGTGACGGCCCCGGGGAAGGGCCGCGAGCAGGTGCCCATCTTGATGGCTCCGTAGCAGGTGGTGCGCATGTGTGTGTCCACACACACCCTGCCGTCCACGTCGATGGCCAGGCCGGGAGGACACTCACAGCGGAACGAACCCTCCGAGTTTATACAGCGACCGTTCATACAGATGCCTGGGGTCAGGCACTCATCTATGTCTGGAGGGAGGGAGGGGGCGAGAGATGGTGTGTTTAGCTCTGGTTCTGTAGGACTAACCTGCCTAAGGTACTGAGGAGGAGGAGCTAGGCTGACGAGGAGGAGGAGCTTGGCTGAGGAGGAGGAGGAGCTAGGCTGAGGAGGAGGAGGAGCTAGGCTGAGGAGGAGGAGGAGGAGCTAGGCTGAGGAGGAGGAGGAGCTAGGCTGAGGAGGACGAGGAGCTAGGCTGAGGAGGAGGAGGAGCTAGGAGGAGGAGGAGGAGCTAGGCTGAAGAGGAGGAGGAGCTAGGCTGAGGAGGAGGAGGAGCTAGGCTGAGGAGGAGGAGGAGGAGCTAGGCTGAGGAGGAGGAGCTAGGCTGAGGAGGAGCTAGGCTGAGGAGGAGGAGGAGCTAGGCTGAGGAGGAGGAGGAGCCAGACTGAGGAGGAGCTAGGCTGAGGAGGAGGAGGAGCTAGGCTGAGGAGGAGGAGGAGCTAGGCTGAGGAGGAGCTAGGCTGAGGAAGAGGAGGAGCTAGGCTGAGGAGGAGGAGGAGCTAGGCTGAGGAGGAGGTACCTGTGCAGTAGCGGCCGTTTGGAGCCAGGGCGAAGCCTGGTTTGCAGATGCACTTGAAGCTGCCGTCCTCGTTGATGCACATGCCGTTCAGACACATGTTGGTGGTGGCGCACTCATCGTGATCTGCAGGGCACACACACACTCAGGGTCACAGGAGGGTGCATGTGTGTGCTGTGTGTGTGGACATGTGTGTGAATCTGTGTGTGTGTGAGAGTGAATGTGTGTGTGTGTGTGGACAGCTTACCTATGCAGTTCTTCCCGTCTGGGGTGAGCTCAAAGCCAGCGTTGCAGATGCACTGGAAGCTTCCGTCAGTGTTCACACACCGTCCATTACGACACATCACACCGTTCACTATGCACTCATCAATATCTGAGGAGAGGAGAGGAGAGGTCAGAGGTCAGCTGGCCTAACCAGCCATGCTCTGTGACCAGGTGCTCATCAGTCCTGATGTGTTTCATATCAGGAGTCCCAGGTGGAGGACTGGACTGGAACGTACCAATGCAGGCCTGCTTGGTGGGGGTGCCCTGGTAGCCCTCATGGCACTTGCAGTGGTATGACCCGGGCGTGTTGACACAGTCTCCATTCACACAGGGGTTACTGACGCACTCGTCCACGTCTGAGGAGGGAGGTGAGGGAGAGAGAGAGAGAGAGAGAGAGAGAGAGAGAGAGAGAGAGAGAGAGAGAGAGAGGGGGGGGGGGGGGGAGAGGGGGAGAGGGGGAGAGAGGGAGGGAGGGAGAAGTGATGTTTTAGGAGGGAACAGATATACACAACTCTCTTCATGGTTCCATAACATCAGTGTGAATAAAGCTTCATCAGGGTTCCCTCTGTGGGATTCAGACCCAGTCATGCTAACACACAGTCATGCTAACACACAGTCATGCTAACACACAGTCATGCTAACACAGTCATGCTAACACTGTCATGCTAACACATAGCTGCAGCTGGGTGGATGGAGCTTCATCATGCAGACAGCAGAGGGCAGTACAGTGCATGCAGTGTCCTGACTGGTCCAGAGGTCCTGCATGATGTGTGTGTGTGTGTGTGTGTGTGTGTGTGTGTGTGTGTGTGTGTGTGTGTGTGTGTGTGTGTGACAGCAGCTCACCTATGCACTCCCCTCGGACGTCCTGCTTGTAGCCCATGTTGCACTCGCAGCGGTAGCTGACGGGGGTAGGGATGCAGCGCCCGTTCAGACACAGGTTGGTGAAGTGCTTACACACATCTATCGTCTCGTTCAGCGACACAGTGCCTGAACACAACACGGGGTTAGGGTGTGTGTGAGAGTGTGTGTGTGTGAGAGTGTGTGTGTGTGTGTGTGAGAGTGTGTGTGTGACGGTGAGTGTGTGTATGCGTCACCTATGTTAGGGAGGGGCAGTACTCCTCCATTCCCTCCAAAACCACCGTTGCCTCCGAGCCCCACTCCGTTTCCGTGGTGACCGTTGCCGTTGGGGCCGTTGGGTTTGTACACGTAACCATTGCCCCCGTTGGGGTACCCCCGTTGGGGTAGCCCCCGTTCGGGTAGCCCCCGTTAGGATAGCCCCCGTTAGGATAGCCCCCATTGGGAAAGCTGCCAGTGCCGTGTGGTAGACCCTCAATACACAGTCTCCTGTACTCATCTGGAGAACACACACATACACACACACACATACACACACACACACACAGAGACAGGGTGAGTTAAGCTCAAAGGAAGTCATGGTCTCCAATCAAACAAATCAGTATTGTGAGGAATGAATGTGTAAGCTGAGTACAGGCCAGATCGTAAATCACATCAGATCCAGATCTCTCTCTCACACACACACACACACACACACACACACAGGCTGCAGGGTAACCACAGGGGAGCCATCAGGGCTTGATTGAAGTGCTTGGGGTCAGAATCTTCACCCACATCTTCTACATGATGACCTCATCTTCTCTTGTTCCCACACTGAGGAGCTGAGGAGGGGGGGATGTGCGTACTCCCCAGTGTGTGTGTGTGTGTGTGTGTGTGTGTGTGTGTGTGTGTGTGTGTGTGTGTGCTCACCTGACCCCCTCACAGGGCACATCTCGGGGATCTGTCCTGAGGCCCAGCATCGCCCCGTCTCACAGCAGCACTGGATCTTGGTGTACTGAGAGCTCAGCTCCCCGGCACAGCGGCCGTTAGCCAGCGCCTGGAAGCACATCCCCCCACGCTGGTCTGGAGGGAGGGAGGGGAGGGTGGGAGAGGGGGGGAGGGAGGGTGGGAGAGGGGGTTGGAGGGGGAGGGGGGAGGGGAGGGGAGGGAGGGGGAGGGGGAGGGAGAAAGAGGAGGGGGGGGAGAGAGAGGGAGGAGGAGGGGGGGGAGAGGGAGGGGGGAGGAGGGGGGGAGGGGGAGGGGGGGGAGAGGGAGGAGGAGGAGGGGGGGGGGAGGGAGAGAGAGGGGGGGGGGAGAGAGGGGGAGGGATCAGTCAAGGGCAGTTTTCTCCTCCAACTCTCTGGGGTTGTGTAGAGAAGACCTCATTCCTGCCTCTTGGCACTGGAGTTCATGTCGAAGCACAAACACATGTCGAACACAGTAGCGTAGTAATGGACAGGAATGTGACAAACACACACACACACACATTTTCTGTCAAACAGAGCTGAGGGCAGAGCTGGATGTGTGAGGGAGAGAGAGAGAGAGAGAGAGGGGGGGGCGGGGGTCCTGTCGCACTGCAGGCATCTGAACAGACGCCTAGAAAGGTCCTGTTTGTTACAGCTTCCTGGGTCAGGGAAGGGTCAGGGGTCAGGGGGGAGGGGGTCAGGGAGGAGTGTTTGGGGTAAGTGGAAAATGATTAGAGATCCCTGTGGATTCGTGTGTGTGTCGCAACAACACTTTTCCACCAACATGTACCTAGTTGGAGGAGGGAAGAATAGGGGAGAGAAGGAGGAGAAGATGGAGGAGGGGAGGAGGAGAAGATGGAGGAGGGGAGGAGAAGTGGGGGGGGCAGAGGTGTGGGGGGGTAAATGACCGTGGCTAACGAGGCAGTAGTCTGGAATTAACTAGTTCCATGTGGAGCAATCCAGCCAATTAGATCAGTTATGAGAAGCTGTGTGTCTGGTGCGGCTGCTCACAACAACAACAACAACAACACACTCTCACACACACACACACACACACACACACACATTCACACTCTCACACACACACACACACACACACACATTCACACACTCACCACACACACACACACACACATTCACACACTCTCACACACACACACACACATTCACACACTCTCACACACACACACACTCTCTCTCTCTCTCTCTCTCTCACACACACACACACACATTCACACACTCTCTCACACACATTCACACACTCTCTCACACACACACACTCTCTCTCTCACACACACACACACACTCTCTCACACACATTCACACACTCTCTCACACACATTCACACACTCTCTCACACACACACACACTCTCTCTCTCACACACACACACACACACTCTCTCACACACTCTCTCACACACACACTCTCTCACACACATTCACACACTCTCTCACACACACACTCTCTCTCTCTCACACACACACACACACACACACTCTCTCTCTCACACACACACTCTCTCTCTTTTTCTCTCTCACACACATATATGCATACCAAACCCTTCCAAGGGACAGTTCTGTGTGAGGAAGGAGGAGAGGAGGGAGAGAGGAGGTAGAGAGGATGGGTGAGGAGGGAGAGAGGGTGTACGGAGAGGGAGGGAGTTAGTTAAGAGAGGGGAATGAGGAGGGGGGGTATAAGGCCAGAGGATTTAATCTAGAAATCTGTTCAAGAACAGAGACTCTCACACAGAGCCGGGACAGTGTGGAGCCAGCCTCGTCTGGCCTGGCTGGCCTCGTCCTGGCCTGGTGTGTCTGGAACCAGGAGGAGGTCATGTGTGTCAGACAGGCTTCATCTGCTGCAGGAGAGACTGGAGCTCAGCAGGACACAAGAGATATGACTGATCTGGGAGAGCAGAGGGGAGAAGGGAGGGAGGGAGGAGGGAGGGAGGGAGGAGGGAGGGAGGGAGGGAGGGAGGGAGGGAGGAGGGAGGAGGAGGGAGGGAGGGAGGGAGGGAGGGAGGGAGGGGAGGGAGGAGGGAGGAAGGAAGGGAGGGGGGAAGGATAAAGGATGAGGGAGGTGGATAAGCCACGGAGGGGAATGATAGAGGGATGAAGGGATGGAGAGAGAGATGGAGTCTGATGCCAGAGATAACAATTAACATTCAACTCTGGAATGTAGGAGAGAGTGACAGATAGAGAGACAGGGAGATAGAGAGAGAGATAGAGAGACAGGGAGATAGAGAGAGAGATAGAGAGAGAGATAGAGAGGTGGTCAGGAGGTCTAACAGCAGATGAGATCATGAGACCCAGTTCTGTCTTTCTGCTTCCTCCTGATCCACACACACACACCTACACACACGCGCACACACACACACCTACACACACACACACACCTACACACACACCTACACACACACACACACTTGTCTGCCCGTTCCAAACACACAGCTCATTTCCTCCAGGCATGTTCCCAATTAGAGATGCTCTACCCTGCTGTTCCAGGTCACACCATGAACCTCTCTGTCCCTCCCCTCCCTCCCTCCCTCCCTCCCTCCCTCCCTCCCTGAGCCTCTCCCTCCACTTCTACTGCCCTCCCCTCTCTCTCCCTCCCTCATTCACTCCTCTCTCTCTCCCTCCCTCATTCACTCCTCTCTCTCTCTCCCTCTCTCCCTCCCTCATTCACTCCTCTCTCTCCCTCCCTCATTCACTCCTCTCTCTCACTCTCTCTCCCTCCCTCATTCACTCCTCTCTCTCTCACTCTCTCACTCTCTCTCCCTCCCTCATTCACTCCTCTCTCTCTCACTCTCTCTCTCTCCCTCCCTCATTCACTCCTCTCTCTCTCACTCTCTCTCTCTCTCTCCCTCATTCACTCCTCTCTCTCTCACTCTCTCTCTCTCCCTCATTCACTCCTCTCTCTCTCACTCTCTCTCCCTCCCTCATTCACTCCTCTCTCTCTCACTCTCTCTCCCTCCCTCATTCACTCCTCTCTCTCTCACTCTCTCTCTCCCTCCCTCATTCACTCCTCTCTCTCTCTCTCTTCTCTCCATGTCTCTCCCCCCTTCCACATCTCTTTTTCCCTCAAATCCTGGCTGCTGGTGTATGTGTTTGTTTGTTGGGGTGTGCGGGTGTTGTGGAGTGTGTGTTGTGGTGTGTGTGTGTTGTACAGGCTGGCTGCTGGTGTGTAGCCAATGTATGCGTGTCTTGTGGTTTTTGTTGTTGTGATAAGTGTGTGTGTGTGTGTGTGTGTGTTGGGACTTCTTTGTTCTCCTCACTAAGTGAGACCAGATGATCCAGCACCTTGACATGGGCAGAGCACACGCCAGGCACACGGACAGACACACGGACAGACACACGGACAGACGGCACCCCCTCACAGCCCTGACCCCCCCCTCATCTTTCATCCAGACTACGAGGGTCTGCGTGCCAAAATGAGGTGAACATATAATCCTATCCTTGAGAGAGGATTTGATGTGGAGAGAGATGAAGAGAGAGAGAGATGAGAGAGAGAGAGAGATAGAGAGAGAGAGAGAGAGAGATGGAGAGAGAGAGAGAGAGAGAGAGAGAGAGAGAGAGAGAGAGAGATAGAGAGAGAGAGAGAGAGAGAGAGAGAGATGAGAGAGAGAGAGAGAGAGAGAGAGAGAGAGAGAGAGAGAGAGAGAGAGAGAGAGAGAGAGAGAGAGAGAGAGAGAGAGAGAGAGAGAGAGAGATGAGGAGAGAGAGAGAGAGAGACGAGAGAGGAGAGAGAGAGAAGAGAGAGAGAGAGA
>CM042878.1:942878-950378 GCA_023658055.1 Thaleichthys pacificus | reverse complement strand
GGGGGAGAGAGAGAGGGAGAGGGGAGGGGAGAGGGGAGAGGAGGGGTTATTATTATTGTTTTAATGATTGGAACATTACATGTGTGTGTATATATGTGGGTGTTGTAGTTTTAATGTCCAGTGTTTTACGCCAGCCAATCACAACCTCACACACACACAACATCAGTGTTACGCCAGCCAATCACAACCTCACACACACACCACATCAGTGTTTACGCCAGCCAATCAACAACCTCACACCACATCCTGACTGCTTGTTTAACCACGCAGGGGTGGTGCTGGTCACAGCGGGAGGGGGGAGAGGGGAGGGGGGAAAACAAGGACTCCCCCAGTCCTGTGAGGAGAGATTCTACAGACAGATAAGAGATCCTACTATTCCCTCCCTCCCTCCTCTCTTATTGCTTCCTTGTGCTGAATGAGAGGTAAATCACTTCCATTCAACCCCGAGGGCGAGGGAGCTTGAGAAGGAGAGAGAGACAGAGAGAGAGACAGAGAGAAGAGACAGGAGAGAGACACAAGAGAGAGACACAGAGAGAGACACATAGAGGAGACTGGACAGAGAGACGGACAGAGAGACGGACAGAGAGACGGACAGAGAGACGAGAGAGGACGGACAGAGAGACGGAGGAGAGAGATAAAAAGTAGGTCAAACTCAGAGAGACTGAGCTCACAGCACACTCTCTCCCTGTCTGTCTGTCTCTCTCTCTCCCTGTCTGTCTGTCTCTCTCCCTGGTCTGTCTCTCTCTCTCTCCCTGTCTGTCTGCTGTCTCTCTCTCTCTCCTCTCTGTCTCTCTCTCTCTCTCTCTCAGCAGGAGAACCCTGATGTGGACAGCGTCTGTCCTGCCCAATCAGGAATGCTAGTCCCCCCCCAGAGCATCCCAGACCCTCTACTGTGCTGATCACAGTCACATCTGGCTTCCATTACTCTGGTCTGTGCCTGCCATGGCAGAGGGACTAAGCTCTGATCCAAACCTGCATCTCTCTCCTTCTCTCTGTCTCTCTCTCTCCTTCTCTCTGTCTCTCTCTCTCTGTCTCTCTCTCTCTTCTCTCTGTCTCTCTCTCTGTTCTCTCTCTCTCCTTCTCTCCTGTCTCTCTCTCTCTGGTCTCTCTCTCTGTCTGTCTCTCTCTGTCTCTCTCGTGTCTGTCTCTCTCTGTCTCTCTGTCTGTCTCTCTGCCTCTCTCTCCTTCTCTCTCTCTCTTTGGTGGTGTTGTCTCTCTGGTCTATT
Organism: Thaleichthys pacificus; assembly: GCA_023658055.1. Classification (NCBI taxonomy): domain Eukaryota; kingdom Metazoa; phylum Chordata; class Actinopteri; order Osmeriformes; family Osmeridae; genus Thaleichthys; species Thaleichthys pacificus. The sequence continues at coordinate 949,152 of CM042878.1, read as the reverse complement.
CCATGCCCTGACCAGTCAGAGGCAACTCTAGACAGCTCAAACATGGGGCCAAATTCAGCTAGGCGCTGTCTCTACCACACACACGCATGTGCAGCCGTCTGGATGAGACAGTGCCAGTGCCGCACCACAGTGCCAGTGCCGCAGCACAGTGCCAGTGCCGCAGCACACGTCAGGGCCAAACTAAAGACTGGATATTCTGCATCCCACGACTCTTCAATGGACTGAAAAACAACCAGCCTGCCAGCTCCTCTACAACCAGCCTGCCAGCTCCTCTACAACCAGCCTGCCAGCTCCTCTACAACCAGCTGCCAGCTCCTCTCTACAACCAGCCTGCCAGCTCCTCTACAACCAGCCTGCAGCTCCTCTCTAAAATACCAGCCTGCCAGCTCCGTTGCTAGCAGACCAGCCTGGCCAGCTCTCTATCAACCATCGCTCTGCCAGTCCTCTCTATACCAGCGTGCCAGCTCCGTCTCTACAACCAGCCTGCCAGCTCCTCTCTACAACCAGTCCTGCCAGCTCCTCTACAACCACCTGCCAGCACACTCAAACCAGCCTGCCAGCTCCTCTACAACCAGCCTGCCACGCCATCTCTCTACAACCAGCCTGCCAGCTCCTCTACAACCAGCCTGCCAGCTCCTCTCTACAACCAGCCTGCCCAGTCTCCTCTACAACCAGCCTGCCAGCCTCTCTCTACAACCGACACCAACCAGCCTGCCCGCTTCCTCTCTTACAAGACCCAGCCCTGCCAGCTCCTCTACAACCAGCCTGCCAGCTCCTCTCTACAACCAGCCTGCCAGCTCCTCTACAACCAGCCTGCCAGCTCCTCTACAACCAGCCTGCCAGCTCCTCTCTACAACCAGCCTGCCAGTCTCCTCTACAACCAGTCTGCCAGCTCCTCTACAACCAGCCTGCCAGCTCCTCTCTACAACCAGCTGCCAAGCTCCTCTACAACCAGTCTGCCAGTTCCTCTACAACCAGCCTGCCAGCTCCTCTCTACAACCAGCCTGCCAGCTCCTCTACAACCAGTCTGTCCAGCTTCTCCTACAAACCAGACTGCCAGCTCCTCTACAACCAGCCCTGCCAGCTCCTCTACAACCAGCCTGTCAGCTCGCTCTACAACCAGCCTGCCAGCTCCTCTCTACAACCAGCCTGCCAGCTCCTCTCTACACACAACCAGACAGTTAGGGCTCTGCCAAGAGAGACTGGTGTGTGTGTATAAGTGTGTTTTTAATTGTGAGTGTCTGTGGGGTGTCTAAGTGTGTGTCTGTGAGATAATGTGAGTATAAGGGCTTGGTGTGTATGTGTGTGTGTGTGTGTGTGTAAGTGTGAGAGTGTATGTTGAGATTAACACAGAGAACATGGAGATTCGTGGGTTAGACAGGTTGACTCCGGGGAGGGGGGGGCGGGGGTAGAGGGGGGGGGGGGGGGGGCACCGAGTTTGCAACATTCGGAATCAATTTGGTATGATTACTGCTCAAATTGCTTCAATAGATCAAAAATGTTCTCCAACTAACCCCTCCCCTACTCTCCCTTCAACACACACACACACACACCTAGTACACACACACACCTAGTACACACACACACACACACTAGAACATTCACCTCAAGTTAGTCACTCCACTGTTCTCGTCCAAAGCATCTCCAGTTTCCACGAATATGTGTGTGTGTGTGTACTAGGTGTGTGTGTGTGTACTAGGTGTGTGTGTACTAGGTGTGTGTGTGTGTGTGCGTGTACTAGGTGTGTGTGTACTAGGTGTGTGTTTGTGTGTACTAGTGTGTGTGTGTGTGTGTACTAGGTGTGTGTGTGTGTCCACAACCTTCACTTCATAATGTTCACACACAGACACACACATTATGATATTTATTACGAGTGACTATGCCCAGAGTTGGGTTAATAAGTTCAGGGACAGACCTGATGACCTTTCACCTGCATTAAACTCCCCGCCAACACTATCACGTAACAGACTGCTACTGCAGCCAAGTCCTCCTTCACTCTCCTTACTCTTTCACCCTGCCTTTTCTTTCTCTTTCTCCATCTGTTTCTTCTCTTCCTTTTTTCTAGTTCCTTTTCTCACTGTCTTTTCTCTCTCTCTCTCTTGCTCTTCATCCATTTCTTCTCTTCCTTATGTTTAGTTCCTTTTCACTCTGTCTATACTTATATTCTTCGTCTCTTTCTCTCCCCCTCCCCCTCCCCCTCCTCTGACGAAGGTTTCACCCGTGTCACCAGAGGTGAGGAAGCTGCACTAATCTCATCCGGAACGCTCGGCCTTCTGGGAAACGGCTCGGCCCAGCTGTGAGGTCACAGAGGGGGGGGGGGGGGGGGGGGGGAGACGCCGGTGACAGAACCAGGTGTTCAGGGTCAACAACATAGAGAGAGAGAGAGAGAGAGAGAGAGAGAGAGAGAGAGAGAGAGAGAGAGAGAGAGAGAGAGAGAGAGACGAGAGAAGAGAGAGAAGAGAGAGCAGAGAGGAGAGATAGAGAGAGAGAAGAGAGAGAGAGAGAGAGAGATTTGAGAGAGAGAGAGAGAGAAGAGAGGAGAGAGAGAGAGAGAGAGAAGGAGGAGAGGAAAAGATAATTTGTCAGTGATTCATGGAGGAGGATGTACCCCTCGTGTCAGGTAGGTTGTGTTATTAAGACAAGACATCACTGTCTTGTTCCTCTACAAGGACTCTATAAAACATGTCTGTATCACCGAGCTGTCATGGTTCCCCGACGCCAGCCAGGAACCATGTGAGGAGGGGGAAGGATTAGGCTGCGACTCCTTCCTGTGTTTGTCCAGTTGTTTTCCTGCCCTGCCTGTCTCCCCAGCAACAGCTGGGAGTTGTAACATCTGGGTGTGTTTACGTGACCTTTCTCATTTGCTGACATTTAATGTGCAAATATTTATGTGTGGTGTATGTATGTATGTATGTATGTATGTATGTATGTATGTATGGTCGTGTGTGTGTGTTAGTGTGTTAGTGAGTGTGTGAGTGTGTGTGTTAGTGAGTGTGTGAGTGTGTGTGTTAGTGTGTGTGTTAAGTGTTTACTGCCTGAATGTTCTTCTCATCCAGCCACTAGCTGTCTGTTCGTGTCATCAGTCTCACCAGCGGCTCAGACAGACGACGGATGCTGGAGGAGCTAATGAGATGATCTCTCTGACAGAGAGAGAGAGAGAGAGGAGAGAGAGAGCCCAGAGAGAGAGGAGAGAGAGGACAGATAGAGAGAGACAGAGAGAGAGAGATGAGACCGAGAGAGAGGACCGAGAGAGAGGACAGAGATAGAGAGAGAGATGAGAGAGAGAGACCGAGAGAAGAAGAGAGACAGAGAGAGAGGACAGAGAGAGAGAGAGACGAGAGAGAGACGAGAGAGAGACAGAGAGAGACCGGAGATAACGTCTGCATGGGGTAACGGTGATGTATTATTAAAACAGCTATCTGGCAGGGGTTTACTCTCTCTCCTTTAATGCTGAGTTCAATAGATGCATTCTTCAGCGAATGGGGGAAGGAAAGTTTATGGTAATGATGCGAGCACAATGACTGTGCAGGGTTTGAGTCTAGCAGCGACACAGAACACAGCTCTCATTAACGCAGGTATGGAGCTGTTCGTCTGCGCTCAATAAGCCCAGCTGTCTGGAGACCCAGAACTCTTTAGTTCTTTACCTAAGTGATTTCCTTGCTGCTGTAATACTGAGGTCATTTGTAAACGTTCATTTATCTGCTCTTAGTGCCTGTTCTGCAGAAATGTTCCCATTGGACTGCCGAAACGTCTAGAATCTGTATATTCTACCACACAGATACAGTCTATAGTCAGTTTCCTCCCCCAGTGCTGGTAAGCTATTTCCCTAGCTGCATTTGAAAACACAATGGTGCTATAAACAGCTATAAACAGCTATAAACAGCTATAAACAGCCAGTATTCTGGCTATTCTGCTGTCATCGCTGGTAACAGTACAAGGAAATCAACTTTTTTTCTTCCATCAGGCAAGATCAAAGGTCACCCCACTCCAGGTCCCTAAGGACCCCTCCAGTGCTGATTGAAATAGAACAAGCTCTATTCTGAGAGCCCTTTCCTCCGGGGTTGTGCTAACGAGTACACTAATCAGGTCTAAGTGTGGTCATGAGAAAGATGCCAGGCAGCGTGGGTTGTGGGTTGGGAGCTATTTCCAATAACGCATAAAACCCAACATGATGAGGTCATGATTCAAAGCTAATATGAAACTGTTTTGGGGGAGGCAGAGGAGGCAGAGGAGGGGAGGCAGAGGAGGGGAGGGGAGATCTTCTGAAAGAGAGTTCTCTGTCACTGGGTTATCCCTAGGCAGTAGAATGGCTCTCTCTCTCCAGACTGTATATACACGTATCTCTCTCTCCAGACTGTTATATACATGTCTCTCTCTCTCTCCAGACTGTATATACACGTATCTCTCTCTCTCCAGACTGTATATACACGTCTCTCTCTCTCTCTCCAGACTGTATATACACGCTATCTCTCTCTCTCTAGACTGCTATATTACACATCCTCTCTCTAGACTGTATATACATGTATCTCTCTCCAGACTATATATACACATATCTCTCCAGACTATATATACACGTATCTCTCTCTCCATCCCTCCATCACAGGAGCCGACTCAGAAGAGCTCAAATAGGACTTCCTCCTTTCCAGCCTCTCCAGCATCGCCTGATGTCATTGGCCAACAGGAGTCTTCATGAAAGTTCATTGGTGCAGCTGGCAGTGTTAGGAGAGGAGGGAGCTTCATAGGGAGTGACTGGACACACTCCAACACACACTCACTCACACTCACACACACACTCACACACACAACACTCACACTCACACACACACACACACTCACACTCACACACACACACACCCTCTCTTGGTTCTGCTGCTGTGTGGTGCTTCCATCTTGTCTTCTCAGGGAGGTGAGGTGTTTGTGCTAGCACACTGTGTACACAGCTGGGGTGTCCATAAGACTCCTCCATCCCTCTACACCTCCACCCTCCACCTCCACATCCCTCCATCCCTCTACACCTCCACCCTCCACCTCCACATCCCTCCATCCCTCTACACCTCCACCCTCCACTCCACATCCCTCCATCCCTCTACACCTCCACCTCCACATCCCTCCATCCCTCTACACCTCCATCCCTCTACACCTCCACCCTCCACCTCCACATCCCTCCATCCCTCTACACCTCCACCCTCCACCTCCACATCCCTCCATCCCTCTACACCTCCACCCCTCCACCTCCACATCCCTCCATCCCTCTACACCTCCACCCTCCACCTCCACATCCCCTCCGATCCCTCTACACCTCCACCCTCCACCTCCACATCCCTCCATCCCTCTACACCTCCACCCTCCACCTCCACATCCCTCCATCCCTCTACACCTCCACCCTCCACCTCCACATCCCTCCATCCCTCTACACCTCCACCCTCCACCTCCACATCCCTCCACCCTCTACACCTCCACCATCCACCTCCACATCCCTCCATCCCTCTACACCTCCACCCTCACCTCCACATCCCTCCATCTCTCTTCCCCTCTATCCCTCCATCCATTCATCCACTCCTCCACAGCTCCACAAAGAGACACCCCCCCCCCCTTCCCAAAGGGGGCTTTATTTACGCCAGATGTCTGGAGGGCTGGACTCCACCCCCCATCTCCTCCACCCCCCCTCCCCTCCACCCCCCCCCCCTTCCTGTCCACCACCCACCCTCCAATCCTCCCCCCCGCCCCACCTTCTAGCCCCCCATGTTGTGTTTTCCATGAAAACAACCTCAGAGCTGTGTGAAGTGGGGGATGTGGAGAGATGGAGGGGGCGCAGGGGTGAGGAGGGGGGGCCGTCAGGCAGAAGTGTAGGGGTGGTATTTGTAGTTTTTGTATGTGGAAGTTGTAGTTCCTACCTCTCTCGCACTGCGGCCCAGTGAAGCCGTAGACGCAGGCACACCTGCTGGGCCCGATGCAGCGCCCGCCGTTCTGACAGCCACTCTCACACACCGCTGTTTAGAGAGAGGACAGGTGAGACACACACACACAGCTGCATGGGGGAGGGAGGACAGGTGAGAGGCAGGTGAGAGACAGGTCAGAGGCAGGTGAGAGGCAGGTGAGAGACAGGTGAGAAACAGGTGAGAGGCAGGTGAGAGACAGGTGAGAGGCAGGTGAGAGACAGAGGGAGGACAGGTGAGAGGCAGGTGAGAGACAGGTGAGAGGCAGGTGAGAGACAGGTGAGAGACAGAGGGGAGACAGGTGAGAGGCAGGTGAGAGACAGAGGGAGGACAGGTGA